>APFE030674428.1:2066-84275 GCA_000404065.3 Pinus taeda | reverse complement strand
TATGGTTGCAGAAATGCTAGAGGCTGGTATAATTCAACCTAGTCAAAGTTCTTTCCCTACTCCAGTAGTATTGGTGCATAAGAAGGATGGATCATGGCACATGTGTCCGGATTATAGGGAGCTCAACAAGCTCACTATTAAAGATAACTTTTCCATTCCTATCATTGATGAATTACTATATGAAATGCATGGATCAATTTAATTCACCAAGTTGGATCTTCATTCAGGATATAATCAAATCAGAATGAAGACTGAAGGCATTCTAAAAACAACATTTGGAACTCATGAGGGTCATTATGAATTTTTGGTCATGCCTTTTGGCCTTACCAATGCACCTTCTACATTTCAAGGTTTGATGAATTCTATTTTCAAACCCTTAGAAAATTTGTGTTAGTATTTTTTGGCGATATACTAATCTATAGTAAGTCTTGGAGGGATCATGTTGAACATGTTGGCAAGGTGCTACAACTATTGGAGGAGAAACAATTATATGCGAAAAAATCCAAATGTTTCTTTGGAGTACAAGAGGTGGAATATCTGGGTCATATTGTATCTCATGAAGGAGTTAAGGTAGACCCTAGCAAAATTAAATCCATTAAGGAATTGAAAATCTCCACATCCATAAAGCATCTACGAGGATTTCTCTGGTTGACAGGGTATTATCGCATGTTTGTTAAGAATTATGGGAGAATAGCAACACCTCTAACAACATTATTGAAGAAAGATGCATTTTCATGGACTCCAGAAGCCACAAAGTCCTTCGAACATCTTAAAGACGCAATGTGCCAAGCACCGGTCTTAACTACACCAGACTTCACAAAAACCTTTATTATGGAATGTGATGCTTCAGGAAATGGAATTGGTGCTGTTTTAATAGAAGATGAGAGACCCATTTCTTTTGAAAGTCGTCCAATCAAGGGAATGTTTTTACACAAAGCTATTTAAGAGAAGAAAATGTTGGCAATACTACATGCACTTAAGAAATGGCGACCCTACCTAATGGGAAGACACTTCAAGGTAAAAACAGATCATGATAGCCTTAAATACTTTTTAGAACAAAGGTTATCCTCTGAAGAGCAACAAAAGTGGGTTACAAAGATGTTGGTGTGGATTATTGAAGAAGGTATGTTTCCATTGACTATTTTGCCATCTTTTCTTTAGAACTCATAACATCTTTGCATCATGAACTAGGAAGATAATGGGAAATCATGACAAAATCTATAAAGATTTATATGCAACATGAAAATGCTAATAATCATTATTTCTTACATAGGAAAAGGAAAAAACTAAAGATTGCTGCTCCAAGGAAAAAGACAGGGCCAAGCTAACCGCTGTCCCTTTGGCGGGGAACCATACGCAAACAAAATGATCAAAATTAAAACATCTCATCCAAGGAAAGGAAAAGGAGATATCGACTCAGCGCAAGAAAACGATCGGATAACTGAGGATTAACAGCTTGGCGAATCCATCAGGACCCTTTGATCCTGAGGGATCGCTACTTTAACTATTTTTGCATCCTTGACATCTCCACTTCAGCTGTTATAAGTAGGGGCAGCACTGCTAGCCCGGCGGGGGGGGGGGACGGTTAATTTGTCATGTAACTTTGCTCTGTACTTGAACTTTGATCATTGAATCTCGTTGAGAAGAGATTTACTCTAACTCTGTTTCAATGCTTTAATATAAATCTATTTGATGTTCCATCCGTGATTCTCGAATAACTTGAAGCGGTGTATCCCTAGAGGCTAAGGGCCTGGCCTTGGTGGAACACTTGCTCCTGTAATATTATCTTTAGTTCGTGTATGGTTTGTATTATCAGCTTGAATCGGTAATCTGGTGTGTTTTGTTATCTTATATTGCAGCTCTGTTATATTTCATATATCGTTCTCTGCAATAAGAAAGTTCTAATGTGCATTCTAATCTTATAACGTATTGCTATTCCTTTAAAGTCATTAATGTAACATTGTTGTTCTCTACAGAATGCCATTGCTGTTTAATTGCAGAGTAATCAAGCTATAACCTTCTTAAGCTGGTACTACTATATTTGTCTATGGTTTATACTTCATACGATAGCTGTTCAATTGACATTGAGTTTCCATTATGAATCGTGATCGTTACCCTTTCTAATTGGGATTAATACTTGCAGTATCAGACTCAGATTACTGTTTTTCTTAATATCTCTGTATGCTGTGTGTATTATTTATTTCAGCACCGTAGGCTCTAAGCGTTGTTCTATATTTCATTGGTAATTGGTTTCCGTTCCATTTCTGTTTACTGTTCGATTTATCCTTTGAGTATTATGTAGGATAAGGCTGCTGCACTTGTTTCTGTAGATTAAGGTGTTGTTGTTCATCAGATTTAGTGGCTGTTACATTTTCTAGTTGTTGTTCCATTTCTTAATTGCTGTTCCATTTCCTGTTATTTGCATTATTGATTGATTTGGTGTGCTGAACGATTTGAAACTATAATGGGCATTGGCATTTGCTGTCTAGTCCCCAGATTGATGATCTGTTCCTTGATTACTTTTGGTTACATCAATTTCCAAAGGGATGAGTTATTGTTACTGGACCCTTGACTGATACATTGCTTATTTTTCCGAATGAATGGTTTAGGGTTCAAGGTATTTTGACGTAAGTAGATTTTCTTTCAAGCATCTGTTTACTCTTGTATTTTCTTGAGCACTATACTACTAGCATTACTCTGACAAATGACAGCCTCAAACTGAGTACACTCTTTGAGATAACAAATCATTCTTGGATTGACAAGTTAATGTGAGGTAATTAGACGTGAAAAAGACTCTTTTTACGGCCCGATATTTTCGCATCGTTGCTGGCGAAGAGTGTAGCCATTTGTTTCTTTTTCGGAGTAGTGCAGGAACTTGTTAGGAAAGAGTTAGGTTTTAAAAATGGAAGGTAAGAACCTGCGTAAGGAGTATGTAATAGCCCTTCTCCCCTGCCCGCTTTCCTGCAGATTTGCTGTTATTTTGTTTGGGTAGAACCTAATAGTTGATTTGTGTGCATGACTAAGAAGAAAAAGCCAGAAAAGAATCCCAAACCTCTACCCAAGCCTGATAAAGCTAAGGAGCCGGTGACCCTTGGCCAGTCAACCTTTATAGACGAAATCTTTAAGAAAGCAGAATCTTAGCCTTAAGTAGGACCTAGAAAAGTTATTTCTAGACAACCTACTAGTTCCCTTCAAGCCACAGGATCCCCATCTGTAGCCTTTGCTGAGGTGCATAGTCAAACTGAAGAGCAAGATTTTCAAGAAATTGAAAATTCTAGCTCAAAATCATTGCAAGAAGGGAACCTTAGCAATCTCTGTGAAGGAAGGGAGAAATAGGTGAAACAGAAGAACCAAAATCTCCTCTTAGGGTAATTCAGCCATTAAGCAGCCCAGATAAGAGGAGTGATGCAAAAATCATTTATAACGAAATACAAAAACCTGAATCCCCTCAGACATTAGGCACTCTCATCATCCTAGATAAAGGAAGTGCTATCAAGGCCATTCACATTACAGCCATTCCCCATCGAAAACCTAGGAATACCCTCCTAGATATCCTAGAAGGCTATTGGCATATATTTGATCAAATGGCCCAAAATCAGCCTAACACCCGAACCTCTACTCTACAATACCCCATTGTGGATACTGTAGCCAATTCCCCTTCAGCATATCCCTACATTCCATGGCCTTACATCAGAAGATCTGGATGCATTTATGCTTGAATTCGACGTGCTGCGTAGAGGATATGACTATACCACCGATCCCTAGAAACTGAAATTATTTCCTTCTACATTAAAAGGAGCTGCTTTCAGATGGTTTATGGGATTAGGTGGTGGTGTTATAAATAATTGGGATCAAATGAAAGAGTCTTTTCTAAAAAAGTATCAGGATTATTGCAGGTCTCAAGAATTAAAAGATGAAATATTTCAGATGGTAGCTAAACCAAATGAAACATTGGAAGAGTATGTTGAATGATTCCAATATAATCTTCAAAGATCTCCTTATGCATCATTACCTTTACCTGATAATGTATTAAAAACAACATTAATTAGGGGAATGAAGGAACAATGGATTGAGACATTAAACATTATGGGGAAAGGAGATATTTATCAAGAAAATTTTGCTGACATTATTGATTTATGTATTAGGGGTTTGAGAGGCAGCACAAGACTAAAACCAACAGAGCATGATCGATTCTCACGAGATAATAGAATTTCGGCAGAAGGAGTAACTCATGCAGAAATTGGAAATTTATTAGATTTATTTAAAACTGACATATTGGGGACGTTGACAACACAACTTGATATTATGCAGGCTAAACAGAGGCAAGCAAAAGCATAACAGAATTTGGCAATCTTCTGTCCCAGATGGAGGAAGAAACATAGCCACAAGGAGTGTCCATTAGATGTAGTTCAAGTTTCCGCCATTTGTACAAAAGACCACTCCACAAAGAGCTTCCCCTCACTTCCTGGATTGAAGGCAGTATACAAGGAAGCAGAAGAAGAGCCAGAACCAGCGTATCTACTTAATAAGCGCCGTCAGTGGTAGTTGCGACAAATAGGTATGTTTTCAAACCCAGCTTCTTCTTTCCAGCCTCAGTAATACCATGCTCAACAATATAATTCAATGTGGAAAAATCAACCTCCCTTCCCGAATTGGTCAGAACAATCATTCCCTTCATCATCGCCATGGTTGAGTCAAGCAAGGCAACCCAATTGGCCAAATTTTCCCTATACCCCACCATATTGGCAAAACAATGTTTTTCCACCACAATGGACTCCTCCTACTTCACAGAGTCAAACCTGGCAGACAAAATAGCAAATACTGATGAATCAGCCAATAGGAACTATCCTGCTCCCTCAACCTACACTTCCAACTGTACAACAAAATCCCTAGTCTAATTTAAGGCCACAACTCCCAGTCCAACCCAACCCCAATCCAAATAACAGACCGATCCAGACCATTCAAATAATCAAAACACCAGAAACAGGAAACGAGCTAAAGGAGTGTGATGACCTTCAGTTAAGATCGGGGCGTATCATTGAAACAGAGGGAGATAAAACAATCCAAGTTGAAAATCAATTACTTGTAGAACAACTGTTACAGGAAGAGGACGTGCCCAGACAAAAAATTCATGATCCAGCAACCGCATCCTCTCCTCCATTCCCATAACGCTTGATTATACCTCGACCTATACAACATCCTGATTTTGACATTCTGGGAGAATTACGAAACCTGTACATAAAATTTCCACTCCTCCAAGCCATTCAAGACATCTTGATATATGCAAAAAATATCAAAGAGCTATGTATAAAGAAACCAAGGAGGACAATTACAAATAACCCAAAAGTCCAAGTGGTTGGCACTTTATCTGACTTATTATCAGGAAAAGAAACACTCGTTAAATATGAAGACCCAGGAAATTCAATAGTAACCGTACATATCTATGGTCAAACCTTCTCTAATGCCTTATTTGATCTAGGAGCTGCAATTAACATCTTAACGACCGCTACTTGCCAAAAACTAGGCATTACATCAGTAGAACCGACCTCCACTTTATTAGAACTGGCTGATCATTCTGTAGTTAGGCCAGAGGGCACACTACAAGATGTTATGGGATTTGTTGATTCCTAGGAATATCCGGCAGATTTTCTGATAATAAACCCTAAAAACTGACTTGATGGACACCCATTGATCTTAGGCAGACCTTGGCTCACAACTTCCGATGCTTATATTGGCTGTCGACAAGGAAATATGACCATTTCTAGGGGAATAAATATTAAGAGTCTAGCTTTATACCCCCCAATGTAGCCAAGTGTCACGATAATAAAAACTAACAAGCACCCTGTGTCATACCTTACAGAAAATATTAGATCTCCATTAACCATACAGGAGGCCGATTTTAAAGATCAAACAGAAGACGATGCTATTAATAATTTCATTAGCCAAGCCGAACCCAGACCCCACGTACAATGTCACATGATAGAAGCAACATTTGGTAACGAATTAGAAGAGGATCTTCTTAAAGATATGCATGATCAACCAATACCTACGACCTCTGTCGCGAATAGAAAAATTGTGGAAATTGAGCTAGGAAAGACTTTAAACATTAATACCAACCTGACTTATGAACAAGAAAAGAAACTCATCCAGTTATTGAGGAAACATAAAGAGGCATTTGCATGGGACTACCCTGATATGAAAGGAATTGATCCCCAGTTATGTACACACCACATTTATATAGAAAAGGATGCAAGACCTGTTTGCCTACCGCAAAGGAGACTTAATCCTCATCTAAAAGAAGTTGTAAAAGCTGAACTCCAAAAATTTTTAGATGTTAACTTCATCTACCTTATCTTCGATAGTAAATGGGTCTCTCCACTTGTTGTGGTATCGAAGAAGAATGGAAAGTGGAGGATTTGTGTAGAATATAGAGAATTGAATAAATAAACACAAAAAGACCACTTTCCCCTTCCATTTATTGATCAAGTATTAGACACTTTGGCAGGAAAGAAATTCTTTTATTTCTTAGATGGATTCAGTGGATACAATCAGATTCAGATTGCCCCTGAAGACCAAGACAAAACTACTTTTACTTGTCCTTGGGGAACATTTTCCTACAAAGTTTTACCTTTTGGCTTATGCAATGCTCCTGCCACATTTCAAAGAGCTACCCTTAGCATTTTTTCAGACCTAATAAATGAGGGGCTCAAAGTCTACATGGACGATTTTACATCATATGGAGATGAATTTGATCCAGCATTGGACACACTGGAAAAAGTCCTGTAGCGCTGTATTGCCACCAGGCTTTGCTTAAGCCATGAAAAATGCTATATGATGATGACTGAAGGACTTATTCTACACCACTATATCTCAGCAGCTAGCATACAAGTAGACCCAGCCAAAATCCAAATAATTTTTCTAATTCCCACCACTACCACTCAAACAGAGGTACAGAGTTTTCTTGGATTCTCTGGTTATTATAGAAGGTTCATAAAACATTATTCACATATTGTTGCACCTCTATATGCACTAATAGGTAATGTTGACTTTCTTTGGACAGAAAAATGTGACCGTGCTTTTCAAGATTTGAAGAAGCTTGTCTCCACAGCTCTAGTCCTTCGTGGACCAAATTGGAACATACCATTCCAGATTTCGTTAGAGGCCTCAGATACAACTATTGGAGCAGTCCTTGGGTAGGACGAGGATAAAAAACCATATGCAATTTATTATATTAGCAAGAATTTATCCCCTGCTGAATTAAATTATACTATTACTGAAAAGGAATTTCTAGCTGTAATACATGCTATCAATAAGTTCAAGCATTACATTACTAGATATCCTGTTATTTTATATACAGATCACTCTGCCATAAAATATTTAGTAAATAAACCAATCACAACTGGTAGAATAAATAGATGACTGATTTTACTGTAGGAATTTGACATTACAATCAAGGACAGACCCAGAAAGGAAAATCATGTAGCTGACTTTCTCTCGCGAATACCAAAACCAGTGGATGCAACAGCAGTTGAGGATCAATTCCTAGATGAGCATTTGTTTGCTGTCATTGTTAAAACACCCTGATATTCTGATGTTGCGAACTACTTAGCAGCAGGTAAATTACCAAAACATCTGACCCCCAATGAGTGGAAACCGATTGTCCAGCGAAGTGTTCGATTTTCCTAGATTGGGGGCTACCTGTTTCATACAGGAGCAGATATGCACATCAGGAGATGTGTCCGGGAGGATGAAATTTTTGATATTTTGAAAGCTTGTCACAACGGACCATGTGGCAGACACTTTTCCGATAAGAGAACTGGACATAAGGTGCTACAAATAGGGTATTATTGGCCTATGATTTTCAAAGACGCAAAGAAGTTCGTTTAAGCTTGTGACAGTTGTCAAAGAGCAGGACGCCCTGTTCAGGCCAATGAAATGCCCCTGAACCCACAACTGGTTGTCGAACCATTTGAGCGATGGGCACTTGATTTTCTTGGTCCAATCAACCCATCTTTGAATCAGAAAACATATATTCTAGTGGCAACATAATACGTCACCAAGTGGGCTGAAGTAGAAGCATTACTGAGAGATACAGAGGATTTTGTCATACAATTCCTGTTTCATATGTTTATGCGATATGGGCTTCCAAGAGATATAATTACAGATGGTGGACCACAGTTTGCTGGTAATAAGATTGTTGCAACACTTAAAAACTATCATATCTAGAATAAAATTACTACTCCATACCACCCACAAGTAAACAGTGAAGTGGAAAGCAGCAACAAAATCATAGAAGCAATCGTGACAAAAACCATTGCGTCACATAGACGCAATTGGGCTGCAAGATTACCAGAAGCCTTGTGGGCCTATAGAACAACGTGGAGAAGCACTACTGGCTATTCACCATACCAATTGGTGTTTGGAAAGCAACCCATTTTCCCCATAGAATTCGAAATCCAAACACTGTGAATAGCACAAGAAGTCGACCTAGATCTAAACGAGGCACAGATTAATAGATTACAATAGATCAATGAGCTAGATGAAATCAGGCTTTCTTCCCTTCAACATACTACATTAATCCAATAGTAGCGAGCTAAATGGCATGACACTCTTATTAGAAACAAAGTCTTCCGCGAAGGAGACTGGGCGCTCTTATACGATTCCAGGTTTCAGGATTTTCCCAGGAAACTTCAGACTTGCTGGCTAGGGCCATATGAAATCGAGAAGGTACATGATAATGGCACCCTAACTTTAGTCACAATTGATGGATCTGGTCATACCTTTAAAGTAAATGGCCACCGAGTTCGACTATACCGCAAACCACTTACTCGGGAATCCTTTTGTCAGCAACTATGTGGGGACTTTGATATGAAAATTTTATAGGGGGAAGAGCAATCTTCCTCACCTGTGATTCATTAAATGATTCACTTTTTTTTATACTTTGTAGATAACTTCTTTGTTCTATTTTTCTTGTTGTTCCTCTTCTAAGAAACAACATTTGTGTGCACTTTTGTCATTTTTTTTGTCCCTTTTCTAAAGAGACAACATTTTTGTTTGCTATTTATTTTTCAAAAAGAACAACACCTTTGTTTCAACCATTTCTTTTTCTTTTTCATTTTGCTATTCCTTTTCTAAAGGAACAACATTTGACTATTTTTCTGTTCCTTTTCCAAAGGAATGACACTTTTTGATTTTTGCTGTTCCCTTTTCAAAGGAACGACATTTGCATTTCTGCTATTCCTTTTCCAAAGGAACGACATTTTTTTATTTTTGTTGTTCCTTTTTCAAAGGAACAACATTTGCGTTTCTGCTGTTCCTTTTCCAAAGGAACGACATTTTTTTATTTTTGTTGTTCCTTTTTCAAAAGAGCAGTATTTGCATTTTGCTATTCCTTTTCCAAAGGGATGACACTTTTTAGCACTTGCATTTCTGCTGTTCCTTTTTCAAAGGAACGGAACTTTTGGTTTTTTGCTATTCCTTTTCTAAAGGAACGACATGTTCAATTTTTGCTGCTCCTTTTTCGAAGGAAACGATACTTTTGTTTTCACTGTTCCTTTTTTTCAAAGGAACATCACTTGAATTCCTGTGCCCTTCCTTTTTCAAACAACAACATTCTTGTATTCCTTTTACTTATGCTTATAGATCCCTATTATTCCTCTTGTTTCAGGTCTTTTTGAGTACAACTATACACTCATGCAATGGATACAAAGCTAGAGCATATTGAAATCAGCAAATTATGTAAAATCGCTACATTTACAAGAAATTGTTGTGAGTTGATAAAAAGGAATGAAGTAAGGACACAATTATTCATTACTTTTGCTGTCATTACCCTACTAATACCAACATGATTGGTCATCTTTATCATGGTGGTTCTTTTTAAATTCCCATAATCTTCTTTGATAATTATTAAGGAATAAGAACAAAGGGTTTATATTTTTCTATTGAGATGTTAAGACTTCTTCCACCATTCCTACTCTTAAGGAGGGCCGAACCACCCTTTGTGTATAAATAGGAGAGCATGTTATAAAAAAAGAAAAAGACGAATGTTTTGAATTGTCAAATGTAGGATAGGGGGTCTCATTAAGAGCTAGCCTACCATGATAATAAGGAAGAAAGTGAAGTGGCATTCCCACTATGGCCACCACACCAGGGATATGGTCCAAGAGGCACATTAGAAAAAAATAAAGACTCCTTGGAACAGGAGGTCTCATCACGAGCCGGCCTGCCCACCTTTCACTCATTCCTGGTGAATGGCATTATGATTTAACTAGTTACCAAGCTAGCATAATGACCTCCATTTTGACACTGAATAGAACTTCCTATGCATACACAAAGGATCATGGTTCCATGGGTGAAACAAACAACTCTGCCAACATTATGGACACCTATCGGCAGTAGAGCTCTGTTAATGGTATTGAAGTCACATTTCTTATACACCAATAGTCATCATTAATACCCTTCTCAGTCTTATACCTTTGTAATCTGTCAAATAGGATTATGAATATCCCTTCCTCGAACCATTAAACACATGAAAATCCATTATAACCAATCATGATGGAAAAGTAAACTATGACCGCATTACACTCGTTATGCACGTCAACTGTCCCATCCTCCCAGCCTCGCATCATGTAACCAAATTTCCTTATTTATTAAGTGACCCTATTATACACCTCTATTTCAGTAACCTGCTACTTTTTTAAACATGGCATCCTTGCATACGCTGTTCCTTTATGACCCCTGTACCAGAACAGACCGGCCCGCCACTCCTTCATTTGACGGCCAAGGATGGCCTATCACATTGTGGGGGGGGTTGACTTCATACTTTGCGGATATACGTGTCAATCTATTACTCATAAAATTCTTACTCGGGAATAGCAAGGCTTAAAGGTATCTCGTTTTGCATGCATTGTTGTTCCTAAGATATTTCCATTTGTAACAATTAGTAATATTTGAACGAGCATTACGATTTTACTATTTTCTTCTGTGTTGCTAACAGTTCGAACAACTTGCTATTCCATTGTCGTTTCTGTGTTTTTACAGTGAGCTAAAAGCATGGGAGGAAGGTCAATTTGAAGAGAACCACAAGTATTGATAGTTTCTGACGCTGCACAGGAAATCCTGGCAAAGGCAGGATGGTTAGTCTATCTTAATCGCATACAGGAATCCAACAAGACTGTGGCAATAGAATTCTTGCAGAATTTACAAGAAAATCACTCCACAGTAAGGGGAAAACATATAACAGTCATTGATGACGTAATTGCAGAGGTCTCGGGACTGCCAGCCACTAGACCTATGTGGACTCTGAAGAAGGAGAGACTGCAAAAGGTCATGGAGATCTTCCAGGATGTAGGCCGGAAGCTGATAGTCAAAGGAAAGGGAGCCCTACCAGTAGCATTAGGAGAACCATGGGCAGAATTGGCGAGGATCATCCAGAGCTACATCACCTATGAATGCAGGAAAGACGTGGTAAGACCATGACACCTTAAAATCTTAGCTGTATTAAAAGAAAAATGCTCTGTGAACGTGCTTGCATTTTTAAATTCATTACTGCATGATGTTTCCCGAAGCATGAAAAAGTCACAACATGTGCAATCGATGGTGAGTCACCATGGGCTAATATAGCTGATAGTTAGCCACAGTTTGGCTCAGCAACAGAGCAGCTAGGAAGAACTAATTGCTTTAATAGATGGGGCACTAACTCTGCCAGTTCCAAAACGCAAACACACTTCCAATACACCAGCTAGACCATCAAAATGGAGAAAATCCGTTGGATTGGCACGAATTAGAGGAAGGTTGTAAAGTCCCCAAGGAGGTACCAACCAGCCTGTGGAGATAAATTACTTAAGGGATGAGTAACCCCTACAATTGGAAGGAGAAGAGAATGAGTAAGAAGTAGAAGAAAATGAGGAAGGAGAGACAGAGGAAGAGACCGAGCAACCTGAGCAGGTGGAGGCAGAAGTAGAACAACGTGAAGAGAGTCCACTGCAAAATCCATTGCAAGAGGATGAATTGGCCAAAATTCTGGCCAATATGGGTGAATATGGCCAGCCTCTCAGCCTGCCAAGCCTCCATACTGAGGAAGAACCGAAGGAGCATTCTGCTTAGAATAAAAAGGAACTCGAGGAATTGTACGACGAGAAAGAAAACGAAGAGAATCATTCTGTTCATGATGATGAAGATATGGGAGGTGAACAATCCACTCCCAGCCAGACTACACCAGAAGAATCGCATGAAGAAGAAGGGATGGATAAAGAAGTTACCCAGGAATTAACAGAACCAGCTAGGGTTTCTACTCCTGAGCAGCCTGAACAAAACATCGAAGGAGCACCCTAAGAGGAAAACCAGGGAATTAGCCAGGATAGCAGTCCAAGCCCAAGTGAACAGACATCTGTTCCTTCTAAGGAAGTAGAAGAAATCAAACAATTATGAAAAGAACAACAAAGGTTACTAAATGTGATAGCTCAACTTTGGTAGAAAATCAGGGTTTTGAGGATAAGAAAGAGAACAAAGAGAACTTCTGGGGAAACACATGCAGATACTCCGGTGAAACCCCCAAGAAAAAGGTTCGAAAGGTCCCTGTTTGGCCTACTGTTCAAAATCCTGTTGAAGAATGGTCTGCTGTTCAAATTGCTATCGAAGAACAACCTACTGTTTAAATCATCGTTGAAGAACAATTTTCTATTCAAAATCTTGTTAAGAATAGACTGTTGTTCAAAAGCAAAAGGAGCAACATTCTACTGTTGCTCATATTGAAGTACAAACGAACGATATATTGACCTGTGA
Organism: Pinus taeda; assembly: GCA_000404065.3. Taxonomy (NCBI): domain Eukaryota; kingdom Viridiplantae; phylum Streptophyta; class Pinopsida; order Pinales; family Pinaceae; genus Pinus; species Pinus taeda. Next base: position 71,492 of record APFE030674428.1, on the reverse strand, counting down.
CAAGGAAGTTCAGACAGAGACACAACCCTCTGAAAGGATGCAGACTATGAATACAAGGTGACACAATAGGAAGATTCAAGTAAATCTTCCGCTGGCCACTACTATGTGGGACAACGATCCGAGGACAGTAACCCTATGAGATGGTTTGATGCAAGTGCAACAAGCAGTTGAAAAACTCACGGAATGAACAATTTCTCGAGAAACGTATGAAGAATTACAACAACAGCTAAGGAATGTCAATTTATCTGAGAGCCAAGCATTTGAAGGATGGCAAAAAGAACAAGAAAAAGTCACAAAGGTAACTCATAGATTAGATGTAGTCATCATATAGATCGATACCTTATGCTCTTTGTACACTGACATCCTAGCATGTAGAGCCCCTACCAAGAATTATGCCTTGTTTTTAATGGAACGATATTTGCAATTGAAAATTAAGTCCATCAAAGCAGGAGCCCCTATCCAAATTAATACCATTCATGATATTATAAATTGTTGTAAGCATTATGGAGTGAAGGTTCAAAGACTATTGTGTGAGTTCTATCTGCATAACCTTGTGCTAGACTAGGACACAGAGCAGAACCCTAGCCCTTTGGTTGGGGATATCTAACTGTAGGAATTTATTTCGTTTGGAGTTAATCAAATTAAATGGCTTAAAGCCTATAATGCCTTCCAAAGACAAGAAAACGGATTAGAGTTATGGGTAAGAGCTGAGTCTGGAGACCCATTACAGTTATGGAACAAACACAGGAGCCTTATGAGGACTCTGGGCATGATTGACGCATTAAAACCCATTCATACAGCAATCAACTGGCAAGGGATAGAATACTTCTTTACCATTAAGGACCTTGTCGTTGCAGCTGCTAAATTTCGATATCAGACCTCTAATCCGTACATCCAACTCAGGGAACCATTTAATTATGAGAATTTTAAGTTAGCGGCTGATCGTTTGAACCTCTATGGAAAAATTATCTTGAGGGCAGGGCCATATTAGTTAGGATATAGGTTTCGAAGCCCGATTATTTGGCACCCTGCACCTGGATAGCAAGCCTTGTATGAGATGCCTGAGGGTCAGACATGCCATCTTTTTGAACACCTAGTTAGGCATCACGACTGTAGGCCACCACATGAGATCCCATCTCCAGCCTACTCTCTCACTGCCTTACATGTCAACTACAATGTTTTCATGAGGGCATGAAAAAGGGTAAGTAGGGGGGTGTGTGGAGTATTGAAGAAGGTATGTTTCCATTGACTATTTTGTCATATTTTCTTTAGAACTCGTAACATCTTTGGATAATGAACTAGGAAGATAACGGGAAATCATGACAAACTCTATAAAGATTTATATGCAACATGAAAATGCTAATAATCGCTATTTCTTATGCAGGAAAAGGCAAAAACTAAAGATTGTCACTCCAAGGAGAAAGACAGGGCCAAGATAACCACTGTCCCTTTGGCGGGGAACCATATGCAAACAAAACGATCTAAATTAAAACATCTCAGCCAAGGAAAGGAAAAGGAGATATCAACTCGGGGCAAGAAAATGACCGGATAACTGAGGATTAACAACTTGGCAAATCCCTCAGGATCCTTTGATCTTGAGGGATCACTGCTTTAACTATTTTTGCGTCCTTAACATCTTCACTTCAGCTGTTATAAGTAGGGGAAACACTGCTAGCCCAGGGGGGGACGGTTAATTTGTCATGTAACTTTTCTCTGTACTTGAACTTTGATCATCGACTCTCGTTGAGAAGAGATTTACTCTAATTCTGTTTCAATGCTTTAATATAAATTTGGTTGCTGTTCCATCTGTGATTCTGGAATAACTTCAAGCAGTGTATCCCTAGAGGCTAAGGGCCCGACCCTGGTGGAACACTTGCTCCTGTATCATTATCTTTAGTTCATGTCTAGTTTGTATTATCAGCTTGAATTGGTAATCTGGTGTGTTTTGTTATCTTATATTGCAGCTCTTTTATATTTCATATATCGTTCTCTGCAACAAGAAATTCATAATGTGCATTCTGATCTTATAACGTATTGTTATTCCTTTAAAGTTGTTAATGTAACATTGTTGTTCTCTACAGAATGCTATTGCTATTTAATTGCAGAGTAATCAAGCTGTAACCTTCTGAAGCTGGTATTACTGTATCTGTCTATGGTTTATACTTCATACGATTGTTGTTCAATTGACATTGCGGTTCCATTATGAATTGTGATCATTACCCTTTCTAACCGAGATTAATACTTGCGGTATCAGACTCAGATTACTGTTTTTCTTAATATCTCTGTATGTTGTGTGTATTATTTATTTCAGCACCATAGGCTCTAAGCACTGTTCTATATTTCATTGGTAATTGGTTGCCATTCCATTTCTGTTTGCTGTTCGATTTATCCTTTGAGTATTCTGTAGGATAAGGCTACTGCACTTGTTTCTGTAGATTAAGGTGTTGTTGTTCATCGGATTTAGTTGCTGTTACATTTTTTAGTTGCTGTTCCATTTCTTAATTGTTGTTCCATTTCCTGTTATTTGCGTTATTAATTGCTTTGGTGTGCAGAATGATCTGAAACTGTAGTGGGCATTGACATTTGCTGTCTAGTCCCCAGATTGATGATTTGTTCCTTGATTACTTTTGGTTACATCAATTTCCAAAGGGATGAGTTATTGTTACTGGACCCTTGACTGATACATTGCTTATTTTTCCGAATGAATGATTTAGGGTTCAAGGTATTTTGCCGTAAGTAGATTTTCTTTCAAGCATCTGTTTACTCTTGTATTTTCTTGAGCACTATACTACTAGCATTACTCTGACAAATCACAGCCTCAAACCGAGTACACTCTTTGAGATAACAAATCGTTCCTGGATTGACAAGTTAATGTGAGGTAATTAGAGGTGAAAAAGACCCTTTTTACGGCCCGACAATTGGCTTATGACTTTGAAATCATCTATAAAAAAAGGGAAGCAAAATGTGGTGGCAGATGCACTCTCAAGAAAGGATGAGGATGTCAACGCATTGTTGTGCACCCTTTCTATTATCCAACCAGATTGGATAAATGAAGCAAGGGAGGAATGGAAGAATGATGAAGAAGTATGGGAACTTATTCAAAAGTTAGAACAAGATTCCAATACATCTGATACATTTAGCTGGCAAAATGATTTGTTACGGTACAAATATAGCCTATACCTCTGTAAGAATTCAAAACTCAAACAAAAAATTCGTATGGAATTGCACACTTCTCCCTTCGGAGGCCACTCAGGATTTTTAAAAACTTACGACAGGGTTAAGAAGGAATTTTTTTTGGATGGCCTTAAATCAGATATTCAAAAGTTTTTGGTGGAATGCGTTAGAGCCTAGATTTACCTCAAGCTGGAAAGGTAAGCTTCTAGGTCCACATCAAACCATGCTTAGCCTCATAGCTAGCCCTACGAGGACAGGAGAGGGCTCTCTCCGGGTCAATCTCAGAAAAATATAATCAATGGGGCTCGAGATGACTAAAATAAAATCTAATTTTAGGCTAGGTATAAAGTAAAAGGGTTTGATTTGAGTGTTTGGGGGTTTTGTGCTGGAAACAGGGAAAGGAAAATTGGGCTTGGGGATGAGGCACAGTTTCTGCAGAGTTTTGATTGGGGCAAGGAAGGCAATTCTTTTGATTCTTTAAAGTGAGTGAATGGATTGATCAGACTGGTGAGGAGCTAAGGAGAGAAAGAGAGTCGAATTCTCCTTATATAGATGAAAACATGGAAATTTAAACAAATTCAAAGGCAAAGCATATTAGTTAATGGATTCTACCTTAATCGCTCATTTGTTCAAATTAAGAAGAATAGAAAGGAAAATGATACACATAACACTAATGAACTTACAATTACTTAGAGAAGAACACCATCAAAACCCTGGCCTTTCCTTAGCCAAAAATGCAGAGATAGAATGTACAATGATATGCCCAAGCAATCCCAAGTTTCCAACCCTGAAAATGATTCAAAGATTACATGATATAGACTAGCTCAACCCATTCTCTTGCCTCTAGGGGTTGAGCTCATCAGTCTAGGAGCCATTTCAACCACTTCTAAACCAAGCACTAAAATCTAGGCAATCAAAACAACATGCCTCTATAAGGTAGGAAACTGATTCACTCATTAAATTTTCACTTTTTAATGAATGAATCCTCTAGAACAAGTAAAAATATGCCTATATTACATCATGATCCTTCAATTACATCAAGATAGGTCAATAATTACATCACAAAGAAAAACTAGTCAAATTGGCCGAATTTCTGAGCTGGAAGGTGAAAAATTGGGCAAAAATCCTTTGTGTGCCGCGCCAAATCCTCTGTGCATCATGCCACTTTGGAGCTGAATTTGAGGCTCTTCTCGAAGTCCAAATTGAACCCAAGATATCTTGTTGGAAAGCCCTACCTATCTACTTTCCAACCCAAGTGGAATGTTTCAATTTGGTGTCCATTTGCCCCTCCACAACTTCAATCTCCCAAGACTGCTTCCTATGTGTCAAAATAGGGGCAACGAGGTCATGTTTTGAGTGTTTTTGACCTCTTGTGGACTCAAAACTTGCCCAAAATTCTTGGCCATGCACTATAAGTCATGATTTTTCATGCAAAATCCAAAAATATTAAGTTTTTTCCATTTGGAGCTCCCTGGCAAAAGCGTGCGCCACGTGGTGCGGCGCATAGGGAGAAAAACTCTGTTTTTTAGTGCCAAAATTTGTCAAAATACCAAAAATGCCCCAAATTTCTTGAAATTTTGGCTGGCGCTTCTCCATCAAGTGTCATGCTGGGCTAAAGAGGCTTTGGCTAATATCCGAAGGTGATCATGCTCCTTTTTCCTCTTTTGTTTCTTTATTGCCTTCATCAATTTTTCCTTCGGATTCCTTATCCAAGCCTTGGAACTCATATTGCATGCCCTATAATGGAACACCATGTGTCTCAACAATCCCTTGTCCTTGTTAGCCTTTTCCAGCAGTCTCTCCAAGTGGATGTTGATTCACTCAAGCCATGACTCCCGATCATCATTAATCTCTTGCTCCAATGAAGTGAGCTCAATCCTTCTCTATTGGGCAGCTCGGCGATTCTCGCATATGTTTTGCAACTCCATGACTGCCTGCTAGTCTTTGAGCTGTTTATTTCTCTACTCCAAGTATCTAATAATCCACTTAGCCCTCTCCAAATTGAGAGACATGGCTTTGATCTCTATCTGCTGCTCCTAAATGATCTCTCTAAGTTTGGCACTTTCCAGGCCCATATCTACATCATCATCATGAATGAGAATGAAGTCAGTCTCTCGTTCACTTGATGGCCCCTCATCCTGCATTAGCATCTTTCCTTTGTCCTGGACCTGTGGTGCTAATGTCGGAAACGAGGCCCCTTCCAAATTGGGTGGAGATAACACTCGCTTCACTGCTGCAAACAAATGTCTAGTGCCCCTCTGATATGTGATGAACACGGGCACACTAATAGTCTCATGGCACTCATACAGATGAGAAGGTCCACCTGTCCCATGCCCAACCTCTAAAAGTCCCTGTGAAGCTCTAAAAAAGTCACGAGAGATGAAATCATCCCAAGTGATACCCTGTAATTCAAGCTGATGAACCACCAAAATCTTGATGAGATCAAAATGGCAAATGCTGTTGAACTGCTGCTCAGGGGTCTTGTGCTCACAAGGGTGGTCATCCTCTATATGTTTCAAAATATGAAATAAGGAATTTTCATCATCCTTACCTAGGTGAAATTCATGAGCAACCTGATGTGATAAGCATATACTCGGGAGAAGCGACCTTCACAACTGAAATACTTCATGGTTAATTTCATTAATGGAGCATATTCATCTTTGAGATATTAGAACGAGAACACTCTCTTAAGCTGCCTCAAGAAACCGGGTTTAATATATGGCTCATAATGTTTTCGATCAATCTTCTGCTTCTTGTTCCATGGTTCTCCAATGTTTGGTATGCCAGTTGCTAATGAGATAGAATCTGGTGTAAGTGTGAAAGTGACACCAGCCAAAGTAACCTGATCTCCATGTAAATGCAGTACGAATAGACGAGCCAACTCATGATGAAATTGAAAATTAGCCACCTTCTCACAAAACTCATAGCATGACTAAAACTGGAAACAAGAGACGACAAGAGGGCAGACCTGCAATTCTGTAAGGGTGGTCGGTTCTTCTCTAACATGTCTGCCACTTTTATGAGGCCTCCGGGGCGCTTGTCCTTTCGTGGGTGAGTCACTTTGGGTTTCCACTTCATAGTCGGATGAATGGCCAACTGAAATAATTGCTGCTATATAAACTGCCTTGGAGAAATGAGTGCTGGTGTATGAAACTGTGTATTGCTCTTTTGTAATGCAGTTGGATTCTGCCACCAAGGGGAAAAAATACAACAAGGGACTGTTAGGAAGGGGAAAATAGTAAGGGATTAGGGGATATTAAGTTACATGCTATTAGGGAAAAGTAGGAGGGTTTGAGGGCTTTTATGTTTAGGGTTAGGAGATTTTTTTTTTTTTTGTAAGGGCTAGGGTTTTAGGGTTTGGGATTTGAATGTAGGAAAGAACATGTAGGATTGATGAGCTTAGCGGGGGTGGGGGGTGGGGTAAGAAATGATGAAGCAAGGGAGAAACGGGGAAGGAGGAGTGACCTTGATAGCAAAACAAGGATTTTGGAACCCACAAAAAATCTTCCTTTGAGGCACTTTAGAGGTAGGGTTTCAAGTTTTTGTTTCAATCATTTTCATCCATAAACCACCATCACTCAGCACAAAAATGGATGAAACATTAAGATGTTGACCCTACCTGGAAAATCCATGCAAAGAAATGACAATTTGGAGAAATTTCAAATGTTTTTGGGCCTTGGACTGTATGTGTCACGCCGCATACCCAATGCACTGCGTTGTTCCAGTGCACTACACCTGAGGAAATTTACACTGGGTTTCTCCTCCCAGTGCACCGCGCCTCTCTAGTGCACCGCACCACCTGCTCTATGCTTCGCACCGATCCGGCTTCATCCAACTTCACCCAATTTCACTCTTACACACCACACTTGCTTTGAATTGTTTCCTCTTTGCTTCTTGGCATGCAAATGAATTTCTCAAAATGGAAAATCTCTCATATAGCCATGGTTTTTTATTTTTCTTTTCTCAAACCCATTTGTGTAATGTTTACACTCTGGCACTTTTTCACAATTAATACAAACTTTGTCTTTTTGTTTCCCCCTTGATTTTTGGCTTGAATGATGAATTTCTTGGCATATTTTTACAGGGACAGTGGCATGTTTTGACCAAGGAAGACTATGGCTGCGCCTGGAGAATTGAATAACTGAAGAACTTTTTGAAAATGTTACAAAAGACAAAATGTTGACTTTTCTTCACAGTCATAATCCATCGATATGAAGATGAAATTTGCGAAATAAAAAACATGTGTAGAACCTCCCTCTGGCCTGCTGACATTATTGAACACTTTGACGACTCAATTGGTGAAAACCCTAGACCTAGTGACTGAAATGACACTTGCTGATCAAGAACTAAAACAGGACTGTAAGTGATCTTTACAACTCAATTTTGATAAATAGACCTGAACCAGCAGTGTAAGGCATGAGGGGTATTGAATGACCAAATCCTTCCGTCAGATTATGGCATGCCCCTAGCGGAATGCAACTGAGTGAAACGAGTGAGACATCGAAAAATGAAATGCAATAAAGAGAAATGATCTCTAATGGAGGGATGTAAATACTGACTCTAACAGAATGTTTGGTTTGCCAAAAAAATAAAGTTGAAACAATTAAGTTCTCGGGTCTATTACAACCTTTATCCATTCCAAGCCAATGTTGGGAGGAGGTTTCAATGGATTTTATCACAGGTTTACCCAAGTTTGAGGGAAAGAGTGTCATCATGGTCGTAGTTGACAGACTTACCAAGTATGCACACTTTTGTGCATTATCACATCCATTTAAAGCCAATACAGTTTCTACTACATTTATGGAAACAATTCAAAAGCTACATGGAAACCCAAAGATTATTGTAAGTGACAGAGATCCCATTTTCACTGGAAATTTTTGGACAGAATTATTTTCTTGTCTTGGTACTCCGTTAGCTCATAGCTCATCTTATCATCCTTAATTTGATGGGAAAACTGAGATAGTAAACAAACGTTTGGAAGGATATCTTCGTTGCTTTGTATCTAATAAACAGACACAATGGGTCAAATGGTTGTCTGGCTGAATGGTGGTATAACACTTCCTTCCATACAACAACAAAAATGACCCCATTTATGCACTTTATGGGTATCAACCACCATCCATCACATCATATTTAAGAGAAAATTCTAAGGTTCAAGCAGTGGAACATCACATCGAACATCAACAACAAGTCCTCCAACTCTTAAAGGATAACCTTGTGTTGGCACAAAATAGAATGAAACAACAGGTAGATCAACATCACAACGAAAGAAGTTTTGGTGTAGGTGATTTTGTATTCCTACAAATACAACCATATAAACAAATGTACCTCAAGCAAGCTAAGAAGGATAATAAATTATCACCAAAGTATTATGGTCCATACAAGGTGTTGCAAAAGATTGGTACTATGGCATACAAATTGGAGCTTCCTACAGCATCTCGAGTGCACCCAATTTTCCATGTTTCATGTTTAAAGAAGGTTATGGGTGACAAGCTCCCAATTCAAACAATATTGCCAGAACTTGATGAGGAAGGATAAATTATATTGGAACCGGAAGCAGTCACAGAAACAAGAACTCGACAGCTACGAAATCGATCAATTTTGGAGTATCTCATCAAGTGGAAAAACTTATCCATTGAAGATTCCACATGGGAGGATGATAATTTTATACATAAGCATCCAAAACTACTCAAGCATTAAGGATAACACTTTTTTGAAGGAGAGGGGCATGTTAGGTCCCTATAATATTAGTGATTACCCCATTACTATTATAGCTGTATCCATTATTAATATTGTTGAGCCCCTAATGTCCCCATATTTCTATTACTATGCCCCATAGAATCCCTTTATTGTTATTTTTGTGGCTTTATATTATTATTGTTAGGTTGGATGGGTTATATTGTGACTCCATAGACTCCTATATATAGAAAGGAGGTTTTGTCATTTGAATCATCCAAGAATTGTTCATTTGTGTAATGTAATGGAGGTTTCCCCCTCGAAGAGGATGAATTCTAAGGCGTTGATCTCTCTTTTCTATCTTTTTGTGAGTTGGTCTTGTAACATCCATTTCATTTGCCAATTTCCATAGCCATTAATCAATCACAAGTCACCCCCATCACTATGTTTTTTTTCCCAACGTTTAGCTTGGAATATGTGTCCCATGACCTTTGTTATTATTTTTTCTTTATTAAATTTATTACGTGGATTTTTGACCAGGGATATTACAGAACCCTCCCCCTTAGGGGAACACCATCCTTAGTGTCCAATGACACCTACAACTAGAAAGACCACTGAAAAGAAAAATATATTGTCCATGGAGCTTTATAACTTAGCTCGTTGCAATATTTATAATGACCATCCTGCTGAGAAGCAAATCAACATGAGAAACACGTGACACCAATATTTCTTATTAGAGCTTTATAACACATCTCATTGCAGTATTTACATCCATATACAATAGATATACCAAAAAATCACACCAAAGTATATGCCAAAAAAATTTGCTCAACTAGTGAATAGGGAAGGATCAAGCCCAAAGTGCTTCCACTACACTTTAACCTGCTCAATTGCTCGGTTCTAGAGCATGAGTATATTTATATGCAAAATGCATTGACGTTTTGACTGGAATTCACCTTCTATTTCCACCTATAATAAAAACCATTCAATCACATGATCCACATATTTAACATACTTATTAAGAAATGATACATGGAAAACATCATGAACTTTCACTGTCGGAGGCACTGTAATTCGATAAGCTATTTGTCCAATCCTTTCAAGAATATTGAAAGGTCCAAAATACCGATGTGGAATCTTGGCACATGATCCAATCCTCAAGGAGATCCTCTTGGGATTGATTCACAAGTACACATATTCCCCAACCTAAAACTCCTTAAACAACATGTTCCGATCTTCATAACTTTTATGTCTGTCCTGTACTACCTTCATATTCTTCTTGATTACCAACATTTCCTGTTCCATCTCCTCCAACATATCAAGTCCTATCAACACCATGTTCACTGGATCACCCCAACTGATGGGAGTATTACAACTCCTCACATACAATTCCTTGAATGAAATCATCCTCAATGACTCCTGATACTCATTGTTGTAAGAAAACTCAAATAGTAGAAGATACTCTTCCCACCTATGCTACTAATGCATCACATACGTCCTCAAAATGTCCTCCAATATCTTGTTGACCCTCTTTATCTGTCCATCTGTCTGCAGATGATAAGTTGTATTGAAGGTCAACTATTTACCTAAACCTACAATTAACGCTTTCCATAACCTAGAAGTGAAATTAGCATCCATTTATGACACAATATTCTTTAGAACATGATGCATCCTAACTACATCTCCAAGGAAGACCTATGCTACATCATTAGCTGAATATGTAGACTTCACTAGAATGAAATGTGCTACCTCTGTCAACCTGTCAACCACAACCATAATAGAATCATGTTGTCTAGATATATTCAGAAAACTTGTAATGAAATTCATGGAAATTACCTCCCATTTCCACTCTAGAATTAGAATTGATTGTAGTATTCCACCTAGATGCTTAAACTTTTCTTTTACTTGTTGAAAATATAAGCACATAGCCATGAAAAATTCTACTTATTTCTTCAAGTTCAACCAATAGTAGAACTTCTTCGCCACTATCAATGTCTTTTGATATCTTGGGTGACCTGAATATGGCTTAGCATGAAATTACTTCAAGATAAGCTTATTGAGCTCACTATTGTCTGGAACATATATCCTGTCCCCAAATCTAACCAAACCATCTATTGGGAGATGACAGTTCACATCTTGATCACTTGTACCCTACTGAAACCTGTCCATAAGCTCTATATACCTATCATCATATCATCTTTATTGCAAGATTTGATTCTATAAATCTATCCCATAGGAGCTCATAACTACTATGTGATTCACCTGTATCCTCATGCTAAGAGAATCTACAACCTTGTTCTCTTTACCTTTAATGTACCTGAACTCAAAGTTGAACTCACTAATTATGGCTAGCCATTTAACTTGCGAGGCATTCAAATTTGTTTGGTCAAATAGATACCTAAATCCACTGTGATAAATCATTAGTACAAACCTCCTACAAGGAAGATAATGTATCCACATATTCGATGCATGGATGATCGATGCCAACCCAAGGTAATGTGTCAGATAATTCTTCTTATGCTCATCTAACACATTAAACTGTTGAAAACTAGTTGCACATTCCTTTTTCCATTCAAACTTCTTACCTTTCCTTTGCAATGATGTAATAGGATAAGAAATCTGTGAGAATTTCCTGATGAACCTCCTATAATAAGCTGCTAACCCCATGAATCGTCTTACCTCATCCACATTCCTAGGAGTTTCCCACTCCATGACAACCCTTATCTTTTCTAGCTCTACTACTAGGCCTTCCTTGGAAATCACATGTCCTAAGTAATGTACCTCTGTTTGAAGGAAAGTACATTTACTAAGCTTAGCATACAACTCATTCTCTCTTAGAAATCTAAATAGTGCCTCTAAATGTTCAACATGTCCTTCCTCATTCTTAGAATTTACCAATATATCATCAATGAATACAATAAAAAACTTGTCCAGATAAGGACACAATACACTATTCATCAAGCACATAAAAGTAGCTAGAGAATTAGTCAAACCAAATGGAAGTACAACAAACTCATAATGCCCATACCTAGTCTAGAAAGTAGTCTTGATATTTCCTCTTCCTTAATGTGTACCTGATGGTATCCCGATCTTAGATCAATCTTCGAGAACACTGGTTCTCCCTTCAACTGTTCAAACAAGTCAACAATCCTTGGTAATAGATACTTGTTCTTGATGGTCACTTTGTTCAACTACCTATTATTACACAATATTTTTTCACACTCCTTGTCCCATATCCTGAAGTGTCAAAATGACAAAAACTGTCAAAGTGTACTCACCATGAAATACATATAGAAACATCCTTAAAGAATAGAACAACATATGCCCTAAGAGAATTCTGGAGAAATTTGCCTCAAACCCTAGTTTTCAGGATCAGTGTGCTTTGCACCACTGTTGGCCCATGTTGATGGCTTGTTGTAACATGTTGACCTAGAATTGTCAGCATGACTTTTGATATGAAAATCCGCTTTGAACCTCTTTTGGCAGTCTTTCCTAAAGTCGAGAAGAAGCTTTGCCTACTAGAATATTCGAGAACAACGAGCTGGATGTTGTTGGATAGAGATAGGATTGAGTTATCCAATTTTGAGTCCTTGATCCTACCTTTAGGCATCTTCCCCTTGAGATGTGGACCTTTCTAGCTCTCTTGTGGATCCCTGACTCCCTCTCCTTTCCTATAAATCAAGTCCCTTCCATCCTCAAATATTTTTTCATTGCTTGCCTACATTCCTATGTTGAAACTATGCCCAAATGTTTCCCATCTAACTAAGGGGAAGGAGCGCTAGAATAATCTTGGATTGGACTTGGAAATCCACTACAAAGTAGTTCTCCAACATCAAGGCAATGGTTTTATGCTTCCCTTTTTTATTCATTAATAGATACATCTGGTGTTTACTTTCCATAAGTGTATAAATATTTATTCATTTAGCATGATGCTCCTTGATCTCACATGCAATTTATGTTTTAATTATACTATGTATTCTCTTGTATCTCTTGTTGTATTTTGATCTCTGTTGCAGGTTTTTAGACATAAGGAATAGCAAGGAGTGAACCTGGAAGCTAACGTAACAAGATCATCATCAAAACTTGAGCGCTTAGCATTAGAGTGGGGTAGGTTTCTCTCTCTCACTTTACATTTTTCAACGTAAACTAGGAAAGTTTGCACAACTTTGTCAGGTTTGTTGCTAGATCCTCTGATAGGAATAGAGATATTTCTTATGTCCGCAGAAGGGATTGTATTCGCAACAAAATGGTGACTTCGTTGGGGAGCCTATAGCCCTTTCAACCTCTATCTACAAATTGGTCTTTTGATTAGTTTGGAAAACTGTTGAATTATCAGTCATTTGGATTCTGTATAGGTTTTCACTTTGAGTGACCAATACTTTAGTATTAAGTCTAGACTTCCCTTTGAAATTCTTTTTATTTTTCCCAATATTTCTCATCGAGCGCGTTTTTTCCTGGAATAGTAGCATTGCCAATGCATTTTCCTTAATAACAATCGCGCTATAACCCTTGTTAGCATGGGTTTGACTGTAACAGTCACGCTGATCCTAGAGAATTGAGAAATTTTATGGTTTCTGTCAGTAGGGTCCAGTGTGTCTTGACCTATGAGGTTTTCCCTATCCTCTGTGCTTGGATTTGTCAATGTTCTATCTAGTTGTGTCGCTAATTTGTGAAATTTGTCTCATTGGATTTGAAGTATTAGAATTGATGTCTAATTGAGTCTTATGGTTTTTAGGTCAATTGGCCATTGCTTGCTGCTTGTTTGTGTCATTGGGACACTGGTTTGGGTGATTGATTGAGTGCCTTTTCTTTGGAAATCATTGAAAAACTCATTTTTCATTTGTTTTAGTTTGTTTCCAAAATTTCCTTTTCAAGTTTCATTAGGTTATTTGCATTGGAAAGTTATTTTTGGTTCATAATCAAGCATAAATCACATTGTTTCATTCTCAAGTTGAAAAAAGTGCATCACCATTTGTTCAAAAGGAAAAGTGAAAAATATTTTCATATAGGTGCACTTGAATCTAATTTCATTTTGTTTTTGTTGATGCATTAGTTGCATTAGATCATTTCATATTGAAATAAAAACATCATTCATATAAGTGAATCTTAGTAAAAGTGAAAATCATTTTACTCTTGAAAAGTTGCATTTAGGATAATGAAAAGTGAAAATTGTTTTTTACTTTTTGGCATTTCATTTGGAAAACGAAAGTGAAAGTTAGTAGAAGGCTTTTTTTTTTATGCATTCTTGTTTGAAACTTCTTCCCTTGATTAGTCTAACTTTCATCGAAATAGATTTTTTTTTCTCATATAGTTGCATCTTAGGCATTCAAGTGACATCGTTTTGAGCCCCAAAACTAAAACATAATTCAAGATAAACATTAAATTAACTCAATTAACCTAAGGAGCACTTGTAACTTATGAAAAAATTTAAAGGTTTAGGCTAGAGACATGTTCTGGTATCTATAAACCTAGAAGTTGCCATTATCTTCTAGCATTGTATCCCTGGGGTGATATCTTGTTCCACATATGAAATTATATAGGATCGTTCTCTAGTACTTTCGGGGATATTGGAGGTGCTCCACGTATGGAAAGTATATGGGAACATTCTCATAGAATGGTTACACATTAGACAATGCTAACATGGACTTGTGCTCCCCATACTGTCGCGTATATATTGGGAGACCCCACTAGGTTGTTATCCTTTAGCCACAGGTAACTGTGTCAGACACCTTGTAGAAATGATACATTGAACACAACATTCAAGGAGATTGGTCATTGTACGTTAAGTCCTTGGTTCTGCCAAGGTGTATATTATAGTTCACGAATACTTGGTAAACATTTTTTCCTAGATTACCCTTTTTGATTTATTTTTTGTTTTAAAGTTTTAAAATTTATTTCCCATGATAACATGTCCTACCCATGCAGTTCACCTTGGCCTCATTATGCCTTATTAATGGTAAATTTTAATTAAAGCTAAAATAAATCACCTCCTGTCCTTTTGATTTTGAGAAAAGGCCATCATGATAGAACCACCAAGTTCACCTCACATACCCCCTTCACAATATGATGTTGAAGGGTATCATAAGGAGTCCATTTTGAGATTCTAGAGTCACTTGAAGATCAATGTTTTGAACTTGGACTTTTCCCAATAACTCAACCCCTTGCTTATCATCCTCCGATTGAAGAGTCGGTTTTATCATCTCAGGAATTTGAACTAGAAAGTCCTCAAGTTCATCAGAAGTTCTTATTGTTTCCCCCGAATCCACTCTATGAATTAGATCCTTTGGTGGTATCTCCTCAACGCCCATATAGTCCGTTCGGTAATCCTAACACACCTTTGGAACTTTCTCCTAGTACATCATGGGTTCCTCCTCATCAACTATTTCCACCCATGGTATCAGAAGGTGAGATTCCATCTATGCCAACGTCTCCTTGAGATCCTCCTCTGAATGTCTCAGCCACCCATACTCCTGGTATTGGTGATGGTTATGCACATCCTTTTCTTCCTGAAGGTTTTACATATGTTCCCTCTCCTTATAAGGGGAGTGGGATGACTCAACCCCCTGAAAGTAGTGAACCATTACTTCCTTTGAATTATACCTCTCTTCGTCATTTGGTTTTAGATACTCCAAGCACATCTTTTCTTTTTCACCATCCGATATGGTCATCTGGCGTTATGCCTACCACTAGCTCATTTTTTTTGAACATGGCTTCCCAAATTCCTATTCAACCTTCAGTTTCTTCCTAATTGACAATCATGATTGGGGTAATTAATGTCCCTATAGGTTCTTTAGCTCCTCTTTCAACCTCTAGAGTGGTTACACCTCCTCCATTGAGTGGGAAATATTTGACATTGTCTATCCCACGACCTAGGGGGAAACAGCCTCCTCCATATGTACCTCTTGTCAATGGTGGAACTTATGCGAGTGTTGGATCGCAAACTCATGTTATAGGAGCAAGTCAAATTGTTGGTAGTATTCCTTCTCCTAATGGATCCTCCATTCCATATGGATCTAGTCAAATTCCTTATTAGTAGCCTCTTTCAGCTCAAATACCTTACCAACCACAATAACCTCCTTATGGTTCACAACAATCTCAAAACTCACCTCTCAATCAATATGTAGAATCACAAATGCAGTTTGGTCCTAATCCCTCTTTTGGGTCGTCTGGTCAGTTTTAGTCTACTTCTGGAACTTATCCTTTAGGGATTGGTAATACTTTGCAATAAGGCTCATATCAGCAATAAGGAATCTATCAATATCCACAAGGAACCTATGAACAATAAGGACCTTAAGTGCATCAATGATTTTATTACCAACTATTGCAACAATAAGGTCAACCGTTACATCAACAAGGAAAACCATTGCAACAACAAGGCCAATTGTTGCATTAGAAACCCTATGCTCAATACTCCTCACAGGCTACCTATCCTCCTTATGGTTCTCAATGACCTGTGTCATGTCAATATCAAACCTATCCTGGTCAGAACCCACCTTAATGGGAAAGGCTCAACCTTTGTATGGTCAAAATTCCTCCCAGTGGGGGCAGTATCAAAATCCCTATGTTCAAAATCTCCACTATGGGGCCAAATTAGTAGTAACAAGGTTGGAATCCTCAATCTGGACCTTATCAAAGGCCTTTCACGCATTTTAATCCTCAATTGTCATTTTTAGCTACATTGGAGTTACCAGATGTGTCAAGGCTTACAAACGACCCAATACTCCATTCATCGTATTGACCTCCGGTTCCTACCAAAATTCTTGGTGATTGTCCAAAATTCGAAGGGAAGTTGGGAGAAGACCCCCAAGCTCATTTCATGACTTGCCATTTATGGTGCTCATCCAACTCTTGGGTTGAAAATTCCATTCAACTATATCTTTTCCAACGCACTCTAACGGTTGTTGCTGCAAAATGGTAAATTGAGTTACCTTGAGGTGCCTTTCAATATTTTGATACCTTGGTTATGTATTTTCTCTCTCACTTTCAACTACTAGTTTGATATGAAACTAGGACCCATCTCCTAACTTCATTGAAATAGACAACTGCTACTCACGTATCTGATCACATCCATGAATGGAGACGTCGCCGTCATCTTATTAAGTTCGATATCACTGATGATATTTTAACTGAATGGCTTACTAAATCATTCATTAATAAAATCTCGAAATACATAGCTATGGGTGGCTGTGTGACTGAGGAACAAGCTATCAACCATGATCAATATCTGGATTTGGTATATTCACAATCTGGCACCCTCTATGATCTCTTACTCGATGCCCCACAACCTTCAACTGATTTGACATCTTCTCAACCCACGGAGACACCACTTGTTGATGGGATTATTGGGTTAGTAGCTCAAACTTCTAGTAATTCTTCTTCTACTTCTATGAAGAATAAATTTGTTCCTACTACTTCACCTTCTCCTCCTTCGAATACTTTGAAAAATCCTAGTAAAACTTCCAAGATGAATGTTTTACAATATACCACCACAAAAAAAGCCTCAAAAGGGAGAAATAAGGGTAAAGGTAAGGGTAAATATGATACCTCTAAACAAGATTCTTGTAAACTATCTACTGATGTGTTGAAGCCCCGAAAATCGGGTCGACAACAAGGGGGATACCCACTCAGTCCGGACCTTGGTTGTCAACTCCTTATTCGTTTGGTATAGCGGGTCCGACTGGGGATAACAGGACCAGTTTCCGGATCTGAGGGTGTGTGTGTGTGTATAGAGTTGGATAATGCTAATCTAAGAGTACTTTAAAGCTAATTTAATTCAGATTCTTAAACTAACTCTATGCTATTGTAATCTAATGAGAAACAACACATCTAATCTACGCTAACTCAGGATGTATATCTTCTATTATGCGATCTAAAGAGATTTCAAACAATAACTGGTAATAAAGATCATTCAACTATCATAAGAATAGAAATTCAATTAAGATAAACCACTTTGCATAAGAAGTTAGGCAAAACAATTGTGAACAACATATCGCATAATAAGCTATTCATATGTCAGACACAAAAAAATGACTCCACCGTATAGAAGTGCCAAATGGTAACCCATACATTCATGCAATAACATATAAACAACTGAACACTGTAAATCACTTAAAGAATATAAGCAAAAATTTCCAAGAGATAAAAGTACCATTTATGACTAATCCTACTCACAAACTTCAAGCAAAAACGATCTATCTCTACTTGTTTTAACATCCACTAAGAGTACAAAAGTGCAACATCATTAGCAGACATCAAATGCAAATAAAAATAAATCTCGATCCATCCATTCATCAAAACCTCCTCTGAGGGTGCAGAAGTGCATGTTCCGAGGAAACGTTTTGACAAATCTCTGGACCCTTCTCTAAATGAATGAGAAGGGTTTAAATACTGCTAACTAATTAACTTAATTACATAAATTTAGGATATGGTTTTTAAATGAACGCCCTTCTGATAAAGCAAAACTATTTCTAAAAATTGAATCTAATTCTAAACTATTTCTGTATTTGTTCCTTAGTGCTGCAAGCACACAACATTCGCCATGGGAAGGGTTGGCTGGTTTCCTTCCGTTTTCGTTTGAGTTATGAAAATGGAAATTACAAGCACTGGCACCTCTTCCTGGTAAACTAAAAGATATTTTCGAGAATCTTCCTCTTGCTGGGTGTATTCACTGCGTGTATACTTGGTAATAACCCAAATTTCTCTTAAACTGATTCTGTTTTTGCTATTTTGGTTTCCGGCCTTGTGAATGACTGAAAAAGTTAGAGATTTAACTCTCTGAACAATTTTCTGCATTGAAAACTGCCTACGTTCTTCATTCTGGGCAATTCTGGTGCGTAAGCTTCAGGTTTTTTTGTAAACATGCTGCTTTTGTGCGTTTTTGACTCTGAGCCTTAGGTGGCCTATTGACATTAGAATCTGTTGAGTGATACTCTGGAATCTATGGCCCTGTCGCATGCGGCATCCGTCTCTAGAGGGATTTCTTCTCTGTTCTCGGAGCATTGACACTTTCCCCTTTTCCTTAGATGTTTCCTGCACATTGCTTCATGTTATTTCTTGTCTTTCAGTTTATGCAAAGGAAAAGAGTAATGGTAATAAAGATTGACATGAAAGCTTTAAGTTCTTATGAATGCATAATTATGACACTCATGGCGAACTGACTCTTCAAAAAACACGAGACTGTCCTTCCTAAATATTTTGGCGTACAATTATTGATTTCTTTTAAGGTGCGTGCCCAATTTTGGTTAACGGACAACTTTCCATTGAATACTGCGCCGAGGAAAATTTGCGATGGGCAATTTCTGCGACTCGCATCGCAACATCGTGGGTCGCATCATTAAGATGTGTTATCGCAAAAATTATGATCGCGAACTTTCGCAAATCGCATTTATCGCAGATCGCAGCATCATAGATCACATCATCGCAGATTTAGTCTTTCAGTCATTGTGTGCTACTTATGCAATGTTGCGATACGCGACGTCGCATATCGGCCATCGGAGATTTCTTAAGTTTTTTCATTTAAGAGCGCTTCATAATAAACACGATGCGATGAATTTCACGTCGCTTCTTCATAGTTTATTATGCTCATAAGAAAAACTTTTCATTCTTTTGTCGCGATAAAGTTTTAAGGAGTTAAATACAAAATTTTTTCATCAAATGTTTATTTGGGTTTTCTATTAAGGGTCCCCATTTGCTTGGTGTTATTGCTAATATCAAACAAAGAGGGGGGTTGTTGGTGGCGACAACAATGGAGATTCATTGGGAAGAACCAGTTATCTCTACTTTTCTATTGAATTCTAACTTCCAAAACAGAAAAATTTTCATAAGTCTAAATTTTGTTATGGATAGATAGAGTACATTATGCCTTATCCTATCAATGATATTTTGTTTCAACCTTTTTCTATTCCAATCGCTCGCTTCCTCAAGCTTAGTCCTTGCATTTACACCAGTATTTTAAAGATAAAATAGGATCATCTCTGTGTGCTGGCTTTTAAAAATATGCTCATTTGTCGTAGGTAGAGCCTCTGCTGCCAGCAGGCGTCCATAGCCTCGGCAGGGTTACTTGTTACCCAACAATGATCCTTTATCCTGCTTAAGGCTATTTACAACTTTTCAGAGAAAAACCCATTTTGACACTTTTTCCTTTTTAATTCTCTAAAGAAAAATGTCTTGGTTTGGTGGCCAAATTATGACACAATCATTCACTTGATTTACACTTTTGCTGAACAAGCTGGCTCGTGATGAGACCCCTTGTCTTTTGATTGCAACAATCTTAAGTCGTTGCCCTGTTCTAGTGGACAGTATTGGCAAAGTCAGCAAGTTATAATATCTGTGATCATGATAATCCGGCTCGTGATGAGACTTCTTATTCCTTGAGATATAGTGTTTTCTCAGATTGTTTCTCTGAATGCTGCGATTTTCTTTAGCAGGGAGGAAACCATTGTTTTTCCTTAAGAAAGCTTTAGACGACAATAATAGAGTTTTAAAACAACAGTTTTACAGAGAATACTTATTTTATTATTGATACCTTTCATTGTGCTGATATAAAACAAATTCTTGTCAAAGGTTGCTTTCATCAAATTCTTTGAAGTTGAAACTAGTATCACATCTAGGCTAAAGTTAACTCTATCCATCAATAATAAAGATCAGATTTTTTGAAAATTTTTACTATTTGTACAAGCGAAAAAATCAAAATCTAATAGAGAATTTGGTGTCTTTTTGCGTGAACTCCTGTAGTAACCATCTACAACTGGTTTTATTTATAAGAAAGAAGAAAAAACAAAAAGCTATCCTACAAAAAATAGAAGAGTAATCTTCTATGGAAAGTATATTTTTAGGATCTGTCCATTAACAGGCAAAGAATCCTTTCTACCTGCTAAATCCTGCAACACGAACATTGATGGGCCTATGAATTCTACAATCTGAAAAGGACCAAGCCACATTTTCTGGAATTTTGTATGTTTTCCCTTCTCTTCATGAGCCTTATCCCATTTCAAAACTAGATCTCCCATCTGATTTTTTTTTTTTTTTGGCATTATGCTTGAATCAAAAGAGGATTTTATTAGTGTTTGGTGATGAGAATGGGTTTTCTTAGCTTGTTCTCGTTGTTCTTCTAATTTAATTATTTCCATTTGTCTTAATTTTAAGGAGGAAGTAGATACTTCATCAATGTATTGAACTAAAGACAAGGAGGGGATCATTAAGTGAGTTGGAAGAACCACTTCCTTCCCATAAACTAAATTAAAGGGAGAAGTGTCGATTGAAGCTTTCTTCGTTATTCTATCTGCCCATAAAGCAATTACCAAAGTTTTGTGCCAATTCTTTTGGTTCTGGTCAACTGTTCTTTTAATAATCCTGATTAGGTTTTTATTTGTTGACTCAGCTAATCCATTTCCTTGCGGATAGTAGTTGGCCGAATATTTCAGTTTGAACCCTCTTTTAAGTGGAAACTCAGTCATTGCATTCCCAGAAAAGTACGAGGAATTATCAAACATCAAAGCCGTCGGCAATCCAAACCTAGTGATTATAATTGATCTATGAATTCAATGATGTTTTCAGAATTCGCTGTCTTGAGAGGAATTGCTTCTACCCATTTAGTAAAATAATCTGTTACCGTGAGGATGTATCTATGCTGCTTAGAAGAGTGAGGAACGATCTCACCTATTATGTCCAAGCCCCACTGAATGAACGATTGTTCGATGTTTACCGGTTGTAGTGGCATGGATGGTTTCTTTTGTCTCCCTGTAGTAGTTTGGCAGACTTGGCATTTCCTCACGTAACTGTGTGAGTCTTTGAACAGTGTGGGCCAATAATACCCTGCATGTAAGATCTTATGTGTAGTAGCATCTCCAGCATAGTGTCCGCCCGCGGGTCCATCGTGGAGTTCCTGCAAAACCTTTTCGGCTTCAGTTTTCTCAAGACACCTAAGAAGCACAGAATCATAATTGTTTTAAACAGAACATCATTTACGAGTTGATATAGTTTAGCTTTTAATCTCAGAGCTCTTTTCTTGGTGTGATCCAGGTGTGCTGGAGCATAACCGTTCTTAAGATAATAAATGGTGTAAGCATGTAATGATTCTGTATCGTTTAGGCTTACCTCATACGTTTGTACCTCTTCAGATGAGTTTTCAGGAATTTGCGATGCTCCAGCCAACATTTTGCAGAAGCCTTGGCCTCTTACGATGCTTGCTGGTTTGATCTCAAGGTTGTATTCTTGTAAAGCAGTGATCCCATTTTCTCTCTTTTCACCCACATCTTTCTGTATTAGAAGATTTCTTACCACTGGAAATGGTACTATGACTTTGGTATGGGTTTTAAGTAAGAAAGTTCTGAAGTATTTGATTGCTTTGAAAACAGCATATGCCTGTTTCTCCACGTCTGAATAGTTAAGTTCAGCACCTTGTAGATTCGAGCTAAAAAATGCGATTGGAGCTTCCGCTTTCTCTTGATTCGCTTGGGTTAGAATGGAAGCATATGATTTCTCTGAGGCGAATGTGTATAAGATAAAAGATTCTAAAAAATTCGGGGTTGCTAAAGATGGAGCATTAATGATAGCTTGTTTGATCAAATTGAATGCTTCATGCTCATCTTGGCCCCTTTTGAAATTTGAATTCTTTTTAATCATGGTTTGCAAAGGAGAAACAATTCGTGAAAAATCTGGGACAAATATTTTCACAAAATTGATTTGACCAAGAAAAGATTGCATGGCCTTTTTATTATGAGGTAGGGATATTTCCGAAATTTCTTTGATTCTATCAGGATCAATGTGAATACCAGATTTTGATACTATGAATCCTAGAAGTTTTCCTTCACTTAATGCGAAAAAATATTTCTTTGGGTTAAGTGAAATCCCATACAATAAACATCGTTGAAAGATTTGTTTCAAGTCTTTGAGATGGTCGCTTCACTTCTTGGAGTACACTCTTATATCATCCAAATAAATCACTACAGATTTATTGACTAAACCCTTGAACGTGATGTCCATGGCTCTCTGAAATGTAGCACCGGCATTGATCAAACCAAATGGCATCTTCCGATATGCGTATGTGCCCCATTTAGTTCGGAATGTGGTTTTTAACTGATCGTCGGGATGTACCAGCACTTGATTGTATCCTGAAAATCCATCCAAAAAAGACATTAGTTCTGAGCCTGCTACTGCCTGTAATATCTGCTCCATAGGAGGGAGGGGAAAATTGTCTTTTTGACAGGCTTTGTTGAGATTCCGAAAATTGATGCAGATTCTAATATCTCCGCTTTTCTTTCTAACGGGTACCATGTTGGAGACCCATTTGGAATCTCTGACGGGGAAAATTATTCTGGCTTTTAATAACTTATTTGGTTTTCTAAATTGGGGTGGATCTTTCTGAGTTTCTGTTGCACAGGTTTTTCGTTGTCAATCATAGGGATAATATGTTGGATAATAGAAGTGTCGTATGTCTTCAGCTCATTGTAATTCCAGGCAAAAGCATTTTTGTATTGTCTCAAAAGACGAATGTATGCTAGTTTTTCTTCAGGAGCTAGGCCGTGACCTAGATTAACGTTTTGTGGTTTATCATCGGTTCCCAAGTTTACTAATTCATAGTTCAGAGTTGAACTGTAGAGCTTGGAATTAGTAGACCTTTTAAACCAAATTTTCAAGTCGTACAAGTCTTCTAACTTAACCACCGATTTAGGTATAGCATTATCAGTGTTATTTTTTTGTATTTTTCGATCATGATGGTCCGCGTCAATTATTTGATTGGAGTAGGATCCTTTAGAGGTGAGGAAATTTACAATATCAAGATCGTCATTGAATACTCTCCAGTTTGTAATGTTGTCAGGGATGGACGGTCTAAAGATTAATTCTATTGAGAATCTATCTGTACTAAAATCTTCAGAGGGAATGAGTCTAGAGGCTACATTGGCTAAAAGGTCTGCACTCGAGTTTTGAATTCTTGGGATTGACGAAATATTGAATGCTATAAAATGCTCAGTCAGATACTGTACTAGAGATTGATAGTGTTTCAAATGACTTGATAGGCAATGTATGGTGTTACGTACCTATTTGACGACAATCTCAGAGTCTCCGAAGACTTGAAGATACCTGACGTTCAACCCGATTGCTTTGTATAGGCCTTGCATTAAGGCCTCATATTCCACTGTATTGTTTGTGCAATCGAATTCCAGTCTACACGTAAGCATGGTCTTATCTCCTTCTGGACTAAACAGAACGCATCCTGCTCCTGCTCCTTCGTTAGATTTAGAGCCATCAAAATATAATTTCCAAAACAAAGATGTATTTATAGGTGTCTCTACAAAATTAATACACTTCGAATTATTAGTTTGTGAAACATTTTTGACTGGGGACAAAACTGAATTTTCTAAGTAAGGTGATGTATGAGCATTGAAATTACCGAGGAAACAATCTACCGAGTAATTGCCTATGATACTACTGTTGTATGCTATTGCTTCATTTTCCCCCTCCAATTCCGTTACTATGTACTTCTGGTGTAACTCTCGTTCAAACTTTATTTGATTTGGTTTACCATTGTAGGGTAACCACATGTGCGACCAGTCGGTTGAGAAGTATCCATGGAGTTTTTCGGACCAATCCTTGCTAAGAATTAAGCCATATAATTTTGGGATATCAGCTACTAGAATGTCGATAATCTGACATACCTTAGGGTTAGATGACAATCTTATGGTGACTTGATTAAGTTCGCTAATCACTTCGACTTGAGATCAATCAAGCTGAACTATGCGCACTGCGGATTTTTGTGGTTGAACATTCAATTTGGCACATATTGATCTGGGTAAAATATTCGTTGAAGCTACAGAATCTACCAAACAATTGTGCACATTTTTATTGAAAATTTCATAAGTGAGCAAAAAAGGGGGAGTGTGAGATCTTGACCTCCCTCCAATCAAGGCGATGTCATTTGGATCAATCTTATTGGTTGTGTTGGTTGGAGGCCTTCCCATGTTGTGGGAAGCTACAGCTGTAGGCAAAGATGTAGTAGGCACGACGTGTAATTCTTTCATCATTATCTTCTGTTGATGTTTCAATTTGCTCAATTCATAAAGAGTGATATTAGCCCTAGTCTTTTTCATGTCATCAATAATATTGTAGTCCATTTCATCCGACACTATTAGTGTTCTTGATGGAGGTGTTTGATCTGGTTGGATTGGGCTAGATTGAGTCACTTTAGCGGTCATTTTCTTTGTTGCGACTTTTTCTTTTGCTGTAGGTATTGCGCCCTTCTGCTTAGGGGTAGTTTGGGGAGGATCAAGTTGATTTTTGATTCGTGTGCTAATCGGAAATGCTTCTTGATATTCTTCTTGTGGGAGGATGAAATCCCACATTCCTTGTAGTTCCACAACTTCTTCATCATCGGTCTGCCCTTCAGTAGTACTCTCTTCTTCTTCCTCTTCTTCGGATTCGGCATTTGAGATAGCGTTGGGTGGTTGCACATCCATTGAAGGGCCACTTTTAAAAGCTCTGTAGGGCTTTTTTGAAGAAGTTTCTGCCACTTGTTTTTTTATGTCAATCATCTCATTGGAAATGGTCTTTAATACTTTTTGCAATCCTTCCAAATCGAACGGATCTTTCGTCTATTTCTTCTTGGGGTCTTTCTTGAAGGTGACCTTTTTAGATTTGCGTTCCTCTATCACAGATCTCTTTTCAAGGGCTATTATGCGTTTCTCTACTGCTATCGCCTCTGTCAGGTTTTCAACTAAAGTTGTTTTATTTTCCCTATCAACGAAGACTGCTAAGTTTGACGGTAAGGCAGTAATATACCATTCACATTGTACTTCTTCGCTAGGTTGGGAAGTAGTGGGGATTTTGTTGAGGATCTTATTGAACCGTAAATTGAAATGTTTGATGGGTTCTCTAGCCTCGGCTTTAAGATTGGATAAGTCATTGATTAACGTTGCCATTGATCTGTCATCACCAAACTTAGTGAGGAATTGATTTTGAAAGATGTCCCAACTTGTGATAGACCCAGAGGGTAATGAAAAGTACCATGACCCGGCTGTTCCTTTCGTTGTATAGGGAAAAAGCCGGACAATAGCATCCTCGTTGGTAACCCCGTTGAGATTGACGGAAAGCATGAAATTGTTAATGTTCTCTTCAGCTAGCATGCCTGCTTCTGGATTGAATTTGGGTAGCCATTTCTCAGGATGGGCCGGTATTTGGCTCAGGGGTGGAGGCATTAAAACTGTTCCAGGGTTGTTCCATGGAGACTGGGCCATTGTTGAGCTGCTAGTAATTGAAAGTGCAGAGGGTGATCCTTGAGGATGGGAATATGAAGATATTATGATCTTAGATGTTTGAGGAAGAGGGGTTGTGGAAGGTGGATGAGTGGTTTGGAATGAAGATGTGGGTGGTTGACTTCGCGGTGAGGGAGTTAAAATGGATGATGTAGATGAAAGAGTCTCACTGTTAGACTGTTGTGATGTTTTCCTTGCTCTTTTCCTGGTGGGGAGAGGGAATTCAGTTGGCTGGATGTCAAATTTTTCACTCTTTAATCTGGTCAGGGGATGAGTAGGATTGTACTGTGAAGTCACGCTGCTTTGAGATTTATCAGACCCCAGTGTAAAAATAGAAAATCCCTGGAGTTTGTGAAACAGAGTTTGAACTTCAGGGGGTTCAATGTTAGATTGGTCTGAAATATTAGGGTATGTAGCAACGATTAATACTCGACCGACTTCTGACTCTGGATTTAAACGTACTGGGGAAGTCGGGGGAGTTGATGAGGGTGATTTACTCTCAGAATGGTATTTAGATTTTGATTTAGGTGCCATTCATAGTTTAGGCCCTCCTTCTAGCGCCAAATATGTTGAAACCTCGAAAATCGGGTCGACAACAAGGAGGATACCCACCCGGTCTGGACCTTGGTTGGCAGCTCCTTATCCGTTTGGTATAGCGGGTCGACTGGGGATAACGGGACCAATTTCCGGATCTGAGGGTGTGTGTGTGTGTATAGAGTTGGATAATGCTGATCTAAGAGTACTTTAAAGCTAATTTAATTCATATTCTTAAACTAACTCTATGCTATTGTAATCTAATGAGAAACAACACATCTAATCTACGCTAACCCGGGATGTATATCTTCTATTATGCGAACTAAAGAGATTTCAAACAATAACTGGTAATAAAGATCATTCAGCTATCATAAGAATAGAAATTCAATTAAGATAAACCACTTTGCATAAGAAGTTAGGCAAAACAGTTGTGAATAACATATCGTATAATAAGCTATTCATATGTTAGACACAAACAAATGAATCCACCATACAGAAGTGCCAAATGGTAACCCATACATTCATGCAATAACATATAAACAACTGAAAACTGTAAATCACTTAAAGAATATAAGAAAAAATTGCCAAGAGATAAAAGTACCATTTATGACTAATCCTACTCACAAACTTCAAGCAAAAACGATCTATCTCTACTTGTTCTAACATCTACTAAGAGTAAAAAAGTGCAACATCAGTAGCAGACATCAAACGCAAATAAAAAAAAATCTCGATCCATCCATTCATCAAAACCTCCTTTGAGGGTGCAGAAGTGCATGTTCCGAGGACAAGTTTTTGACAAATCTCTGGACCCTTCTCTAAATGCATGAGAAGGGTTTAAATACTGCTAACTAATTAACTTAATTACATAAATTTAGGATACAGTTTTTAAATGACCGCTCTTTTGATAAAGCAAAGCTATTTCTAAAAATTGAATCTAATTCTAAACTATTTCTGTATTTGTTCCTTAGTGCTGCAAGCACGCAACATTCGCCATGGGAAGAGTCGGCTGGTTGCCTTCCGTTTTCATTTGAGTTATGAAAATAGAAATTACAAGCGCTGGCACCTCTTCCTGGTAAACTAAAAGATATTTTCGAGAATCTTCCTCTTGCTGGGTGTATTTACTGCGTGTATACTTGGTAATGACCCAAATTTCTCTTAAACTAATTCTTCTTTTGCTATTTTGGTTTCCGGCCTTGCGAATGACTGAAAAAGTTAGAGATTTAACTCTCTGAACAATTTTCTGCATTGAAAACTGCCTACATTCTTCATTCCGGGCTTTTCTGGTGCGTAAGCTTCAGGGTTTTTTGTAAACATGATGCTTTTGTGTGTTTTTTACTCTGAGCCTTAGGTGGCCTATTGACATCAACATCTGTTGAGTGATACTCTGGAATCTGTGGCCCTGTCGCATGCGGCATCCGTCTCTGGAGGGATTTCTTCTCTGTTCTCGGAGCATTGATGCTTTCCCCTTTTCCTTAGATGTTTCCTACACATTGCTTCATGTTATTTCTTGTCTTTCAGTTTATGCAAAGGAAAAGAGTAATGGTAATAAATATTGACATGAAAGCTTTAAGTTCTTATGAATGCATAATTATGACACTCATGGCGAACTGACTCTTCGAAAAACATGAGACTGTCCTTCCTAAATATTTTGGCGTACAATTATTGATTTATTTTAAGGTGCTCACCCAATTTTGGTTAACGGACAACTTTCCATTGAATACTGCGTCAAGGAAAATTTGCGATGGGCAATTTCTGCGCCTCGCATCGCAGGATCGCGGGTCGCATCGTTAAGATGTGTTATCGCAAAAATTATGATTGCGAACTTTCGCAAATCGCATTTATCGCAGATCGCATCATCACAGATTTAGTCTTTCAGTCATTGTGTGCTACTTATGCGATGTTGCGATATGCGACGTCGCATATTGGCCGTCAGAGATTTCTTAAGTTTTTTCATTTTAAGAGCGCTTCATAATAAATGCGATGCGATGAATTTCGCGTTGCTTCGTCGTAGTTTATTATGCTCATAAGAAAAACGTTTCATTCTTTTGTCGCGATAAAGTTTTAAGGAGTTAAATACAAAAAATTTTCATCAAATGTTTATTTGGGTTTTCTATTAAGGGTCCCCATTTGCTTGGTGTTATTGCTAATATCAAACAAAGAGGGAGGTTGTTGGTGGCCACAACATGATGATACATCCAAATTCAACCTAAAATATCCTTGCCTTATATGTGATGAAGATCATTATACCAAAGGTTGTCCCCATCATGCTTAGGTTAGTCATCTTCTAAAAGGCACCCTTGGGACACTAGTCGTGTTGAAAGAACCCTTTTCATCATAGAAAACTCAATTGATAGATCAACCTCAACCCTCTATATTTGGAGGCTCTCAATTTTTTATGAGTGGCACGACACTTCTCTATGTTGCTACTCGATCAAAATATTATCATACTCCTACCAAACCGGTTGCGGAAAATGATGCCATTAATACGCCTTCTCTACCATACCATCAAATTTTGGCCCTCTTCATATTGAAGGACCTATTAATGATTCCATTATCCGACAACCTCCCAAAGGTGTTATTCGGAAGTCATCATATAATCTAAATGTGCGAGTTTCTCAACATTATAACATTGTGGAAGCCTTAGCTCAAGTGCCTTTGATGATGTCCGCTTTGGAAGTCCTTCAGACTTGTCCATCACAAACAAAAGAATTACTATCTGCCATAGGAGAGATTGATCCTACATATTCAAATCTGATTATTTTTTATCTCGAAAACCACGTTCCTCATCTCCCGCATCAACATTCCTTTCTTATACAATTTGTTATCAAAGGGAAGACTATTCATCAGACTGTTATTGATGAGGGTGCTTCTACATCCATCCTGTCCCTTTCATATTGGAAAGCTATTGGTTGTCCACCTCTCAACCAGTTCCCTAATACATTGGAAGCTTTTGATGGTAGAGGTTCTCTTCCATATGGTATTCTCAATGACTTGCCAATTCAATTGGAAGGAAAAATTGTTAACCTGTAAGTAGAAGTTGTTGATGCCAATCTGAATGACAACCTTCTACTTGGTCGCAGTTGGACCCATGCAATGTTTTGCATGGTTTATACCCTATTTTGTGTGCTATGTTTTCCTCATCAAGGTAAAATAGTCACAGTCGACCAGTTCATCTTTTTCTCTTCCAACTCCTCAAATAAAAATGTGCCATATGTTGGGAATATCAATAACCCTTCCGAGAGTGTTGGGGCGGGTATTTTCAAAGAATCTTCCATTATGGGAACTTTTTCCCTTCCACCTCTGAAATTCACTTCAATTAACATGGTATCGACTTGTCACGATCCTTGGGTCATTCCCCATCCTAATTAGATTGATAAGTTTGGCAATGTTATGCTGCTTAGCCCTGTAGAGCAAGCATATCAGGTTGTTTTTTCAGCTTTTGTGGTTACTTCCAAAATTCATGATCATTTCAGTATGAGTCTAGATGCATATTTGCAATCTCTCTAGCTTGGTTCTTGGGATTCTCCATATCATTTGAATGAGACATTTCCAACTGATTGATCAGGTGCTCAATATTTAGCTCAAAAATCAAAGTTCTCATAATTGCTCGAAAACTGAACAACTGCGTCCGTCTCGGTGAAACGATCCCAACTTAACTCATTTCACTAAACACTGAGCTCATATGAGGAAGATATCATGTTTTGTCTGCTTTTCCAAATAGCGGAATTTAAAAATAAAAATGTACAGTCACTGCATAGTCAGCAGTGTCTATTGTTGACGTGGCAGGTGACTAGGGAGGGTCAAAGATCGGTTAATGCTCAATCATAGTTTGACAAGTGGCATCATGTGGTTGGTTAATAGATGTGGTGATGTGGTATGATTTGATTGGTTTAGAATGGACCAATGAGGAGGGGACAAGTGGCAAGCCTGAAGGCCACCACGTGTCCCTCCCCAAAGGACTGGCTATGGCTACCCGCGACCTTGCCCCAACAAAATTCATAACATACCATTCTACCACTGCATTACAACTTAACATGTAATAGAGTCAACACATATTTAAAGCTTAATGTGGTTATTGTTAGGGGTTAGGAGAGCCAGTCTGCTGGCCAACCCTCCCATGTGAACACTCCAGTGGTAATGGCTAATGGTTTCAGAACCATCGACCAACAGAACTGCTGATAGATAATGCCATCGTATGTGTCCACTACACAAGCCAAAAATTTGGAAACAATAGGGCTATTGTGCTAACTGTTGGCTAACCATGACATTCAATGCCACATTTGAACTTTTTCGCATAAACCGCCAGGTTAACGGTTTTGCAAAATGCGCAGTATTTGTACTAATATCGGATTAGTCCTTAATTAATATAGTTTAATGTTTAATTAAACTCTAGTTTAACTTGGTGGAGAATTCGACAGACCCTCCTATTTCAGTGGTAACTCTAGTTTAGTGGAGTTAACTGGAGTCCTCCACTTTTAGAGGAGGTCTACTAGGGAAAGTAGTTTTGACCATATTTGGAGCAAAATTCGACCAAATGGAGACCAGGAAAAGGTGTTCCTAGCTGATTTGAGAATTCTAAACACATTGAAGTAGGTTTCGAGAGCATTAGAGCATTGTAAAGAACACTTTTGCAATTATTGAGCTAATACAGAGGCCCAAGCCATGGATGTTGGACCAAGGAGATGTAGCCCAGGAGGGATGAAATGCTTCATCAAAACATTGTGTTAAGTGTTCATTTTGATGTTTTGCTATACTTTTAATTGTTTTTGTTCAACACTTGTTTTCCATGCTATTTTGTTCACAAATTTCACATAAAACTTGATAAATTTACCTGTTTTCAATCACAATCACCATAAGGGAACTTATGTCATGAAGAAATTGACAAGAATTTGTTTATAAATCTGAAGTTGAAATTAGCAAAAAAAAACTAACATCCAACAATAGATCAAGTTGGTATCAGAGAAAAATTTATTTGCTTGATTTCTTGAGTTTTGTGCAAGTAGGGTTTTAATGGTTGCAAATTTGTGATGCTTACAAGGTTAAAGTTGTAGAGAGGAGAAGTGATACTATTGGTAGCAACTCCTAAGGTAATTCCCAAAAGAAGGAGAGCCACAAGGCCACGATTTCCACCTAAATATCTAATTCCAAATACACTTGAAACACCTCAAGTTTTACCTTCAATTGAGATTGAGGAGTTACAAGAAGTACCAGAAGCTAAGCTTGAATCCAAAGCCATCATGTCTGGAGAAAGAGGGACTGAAGGTCTTTCAAAAGAGAAAACATTCAAGAAAGCTTTATGTGACTTAACTAACATGGTTAGAGTCATATTAGATATCATTTTGGGATTCAACTGCGTTAAGTAAGTCATTCACGTATGACCATTTCCATGAGAGGTAGTCATAACTGACTAATTTCTCGTGATTTTTGAATAGTTCACTTAGCACTCATTGCATCGGGTGATGCTCACAGGGGTAAAGAAGTGGGATTAAAAATAGTGAAATGTGGAGAAGTGGGAGTGAAAACTAGTTTCAATCCCACTTCTTCACCCCTGTGAGCATCACCCGCTGCAATGAGTGCTAAGTGAACTATTAAAAAATCATGAGAAATTAGTTAGTTACGACTACCTCTCATGGAAATGGTCATACGTGAATGACTTACTTAACGCAGTTGAATCCCAAAATGATATCTAATATAATGCACTGCGTAAACCCCCATACTTAAATTCAAAATGGTTATAGTCCTCTATGAAGAGAGGAATACTAGAATGGTTGGAGAGAGTTCTAAGCCTCCAAATGGAGAGGGAATCTCAGGAGATAAAAAAGATGAAATGAAGGATTCAAAGAGTAATGGAGAAAAGCCTCCTCCATCTCCACCATATTCATCATCTTTATCATCCTCAACATCTCAAACATCATCATCTTCCACTTCCACCATAAAAACTATTCATACTCATTCAAACACCCCAAAGGAAAAGACTCCCTTACTCAAATTGGACATTAATTTTGAACTTCCCATGTACAATGGTGAGGTGAATGCAGAAAAGTTAAATAATTGGATTTGATGATTAGAGATTTATTGTAGATTTCAGAACCTTCAAGAAGATGACATAAAGATCCAGTTGGCTTCATTGAGGCTAGAAGGAGCAACATTAGTCTAGTGGGAAGCAAATATTCAAGAGGAAATGCAAATTCAAGGTAAGATATCCATTTCTTGGGTTGAGTTTATTTTTACAAGTAAAATATAGTTTTATCCTTTAATCTATATGCAAAAAGCCATTATGAGTTGACAGAATTTTAGGTAGCTCAAGGGCCAGAAAATCCAAGACTATACCCATGAGTTTAGAAAGAGGGCTTTGACGTTATGAGTAAACTTGAATTCCCAAGATACACTGTTGAAATATATTGGCGGTTTACATTCATACTTAAAACATACTATCCTTATGTTCAATCCAAGAAATTTGGATGAGATATGTGTGCAAGCCATGCACCTTGAAGCAAGGGGAAAGAACATTAAGGAAGAGGGTGGTAATAAGAATCCATTCAAGGGTAAGGAGAAAGAGAAGGGAGGAAAATGGAAGGGAAAGAAGAATGCAAGTGTGAATAAAGAAGGGGAGAAAACTATATGCCAACATTGTTCCAAAGCTGGGCATGATGAAACCCTTTGCTGGAAATTACATCTCGAACTAAGGGCTAAGAAACCAAATAATAAGGGAAAATAAAAGACGACCACTACCACAAAACATGATCTTGGATCAGATTCTGGTGATGAGACCAAGATTTCAGCCACGGTTACAAAAGAAAAAGAAGTTGTTGTAAGAAGTAGTTCTCCACATAGTCACAACAACACTCCAAATGAAGAATCAAGAATAGAGTTGTTCCATGTAAGGGTAATTTCAAATCATACAAACATTGATGCATTATTTGATCGTGGGATACAATCAAAATTAATTTCAGAAGACTTGGTAAGAAAGCTTAACCTTGAAACTATACCTCATCATAAGCCATATCCATTGGGTAGTCAATAACACAAATTTACAGGCTACAAGTAAATGTTTATCCAAGTTTTCCATTACTGAAAGTTCATTGATGAACTTGAGTTAGATGTAGTTCTACTTGACATCTCAAGAATCATTTTGGGTAGTTCTTATTTGTATGACAGGAAAGCAATATTTTATCTCCATGAGAACAAATATATGTTTCTCAAGGATGGGGTGGAGTATATTGTGAGAGCCCATCACAAAAAAGTCAAATATTTCTTTGGTTAATGCATGACAGATGAAGAGACTAGTAAATGCAAGTAAAACATTTTTGCTTCCCATGATCAATAAAAAGAACAATATTGATTATGAATCTTTTGAAGGTTGTGATGAAAAATTAAAATTTGATTTGTTTGATGTGGTAAGAAAGCATGGTGGGAGGTCTCAAGAACCATAGGGGTTACCTCCCAAGAGGGGAATTCAGCGTGAGATACAATTGCAGCCGGATGCATGTATCACATGTAGATTATGGAGAGCATGGAAATCAAGAAGAAATTAAAGAATTTCTAAACAAAGGTATCATACGCCCATCTACTTCACCATGTGGTTCACCCATTGTCTTGATTCCAAAGAAGGATGAGACTTGGCATATGTGTGTTTATTTCTGTGCACTAAAAAAAATAATGGTAAGAATTCGCTATCCGGTCCCAAGAATTGATGATTTTCTTGATCAGTTAAGGTATGCAAAGTATTTCACTAAGTTAGAATTACGAAGTGGTTATCATCAAGTTAGAATAACTAAAGAGGACATTTGGAAAACTACATTTAAAATTAAGCAAGGATTGTTTGAGTGGCTTATTACACCTTTCGGTCTTACAAATGCTCCAGATACTTTCATGAGAGTTATGAAAGATGTATTGAGACCATTTCTAGATGAATTTGTCATTGTTTACTTAGATGTATTCTCATATTCATAAAATCTAGAGATAAACATGTCATGCATGTGTACAAAGAACTTGATGTCTTGAGAAAAGAACAGATGCTTTTAAAGATGTCGAAGTGTGAATTTGGCAAGACTTCTTTAGTGTATTTGGGACACATTGTTGGAGGAGGTGAGCTGAAGATAGACCCCTCTAAGGTTGAGGTCATTCTAAATTAGCCCAAGCCCAATACAATTACAGAGGTAAGAAGCTTTCTTGGGGCATCACAATATTGGAGCAAATTTATCTAATTTTTCCTCCATTGCAGCTCCATTACATGCATTAACTAGTGTCAAGAAAGTCTTCCATTGGGGAGATGTATAACATAAAGCATTTGATGCTTTAAAGCAAAAGATCAGTTCAACACCAGCATTGGCTCTTCTAGATCTTAGATGGCCATTTCAGATTCAAATGGATGCTAGTGATTACGCCATGGGAGGAATTCTTACAAAGCATGGTAATCCCATTTCATTTCATTCTAAATTTTTTAATGGAGATGTGAATAAATATCCCACTTATGAAAAATAACTTTACGCATTGGTACAAAGTGTCAAAAAATGGAAACACTACTTGATGGGGAAGGAGACCATTATCCATACTGACAATCAACCATTGCAGTACTTACAGTCACACTCAAAGTTGTAGCAATCATGACACTTCAGATGGATGGGTTTTCTACAACATTTTCATTTGGTTATCAAGTAAAAAATGGGAATCTACAATAAGGTAGTTGAAACGCTTTCTAGGCTTATTGTAAATTCATCTATTTTACTCAAGCACAATTTTGTTTTACATGAAAGTTACATTGAGAAATATGCATATGATAATGACTTTCGAGATGTGTATGGAAGCATGAGTCAAGGAAACCAAATTGAAGTGTTAGATTACCATGTACATAACAATTTGTTGTATCACTTGGGAAAGTTATGATTTCCATAGGGATAAATAAACAATATCACAAGGGAGGCACACACTTCATTGATTGTTGGACACTTTGGTGTAGGCAAGACATTAGTGAATCTCCAAAGGTATTATTATTGGCCACACATGTTTGATAATGTATCTCGTTTCATTAGAGGATGTTCTTTGTGTGCAACAAGTAAGCCTAGTAATAGAAAACTAGGATTGTACATTCCACTTTGGGTACCTTCATGTCCATGGGAGAGTATCTCAATGGATTTTGTAGGAGGTCTTCCATTGTCAAGGAAAGGCAGTGATTACTTGTATGTATTTGTAGACAGGTTTAGCAAAATGTGTATTCTAACACAATGTAAAAATAAAATTACAACTAAAAAAACAACTCAACTTTTCTTCCAAAATATTTGGGTTGATTTTGGTCTTCCTAATTCCATTGTAAGTGATCGAGATTCTCAATTTGTTGGGAATTTCTGGTAAAATTTGTGGGACATGATGGACACTAAGTTGAAGAAAACTACAGTCTTCTATCTGCAAAAAGATGGACAAATCGAGGTGTTCAACAAGACATTCATTCATCTTCTTAGAGGATATTACAGCAAACATCCCAAGTTGTGGGATGAATAGTTGCATTACATACAACAAGCATATAACAGGGCAAAGAATTCTTCCACAAACACATCACCATTTGAAGCATGTTTTGAGTACTTTCCAAGATCACCATTGGAATTCATATTTGAGATATATGTTGCCATTGATTGTCATAGCAACATCAATAAGAAAAGGAAGTTCATAGAGAAAATTTAGTCGATACATCACACTGTGCAAGAACAACTTGAAAGAAGTCAAAGCAGTTATAAGGCAAGGCATAACAGACATCGTGTCGATAAAAAATTCCAAGTTGGAGATGAGTTTGGTTATATATTAGCAAAGAGAGACTTCAAGGGGAAGGTAAAAAGCTTAATTCAATCCGTTCTAGTCCTTCTAAAATTTTGGAAAAGATTGGTAACAATGCATTTAAGCTAGATTTTCCTCCTTATATGCAAATATACTTTGTTGTTAATGTTGAGAATTTGAGATTGTTTCAGCCTCCTTTGATTGATGATCAAGGAGAGAATGTTCAGCTTCCATCAATAGATGATTTCTTGCTAGAATATCTTGATGAATTTAATAAGATCTCATACTTGATAGAAGAACCAAAACTTCAAAGAGAGGGAATGGCAAATACTTTAGAGTGGGACTCAAGGGACAAAATCCTTCTAAAGCCAAATGATTGGAGATCGAGAAGGTGAGGGATTTGTACCCTCACCTGCTAAACAATTGATAGTGTCTTGTGGGGTCCAAAATGCTTCTAGTGGGGAGGAATGACTAGGTGCTCAATATTTAGCTCAAAAATCAAAGTTCTCAGAATTGCTTGAAAGCTAAATGACGATGTCCGTCTCGTCGAAACAATCCCAACAGAATGAATTTCATTCAAAACCAAGTTCGTATGAGGAAGATATCGCGTCTGTTCGATTTGCCAAATAGTTGAATTTTTTAAAACAAAAAATGTATAGTCACTGCACAGTCATCAGCCTGTACTGCTAATGTGGTAGGTGACTAGGAAGGATCAAAGGTAAATCAATTCTCAATCAAATTTCAACAAGTGGCATCTCGTGGTTGGTTAACAAATGTGGTAATGTGGCATTATTTGATTGGTTTAGAATGGACCAATGAGGAGGGGACAAGTGGCAAGCCCAATGAAAACCATGTGTCCCTCCCCAAAGGATCGGCTATGGCGTAGTGTACAATTTTGGGCAGGTTGGCAAGGTCGAACCCACTACCTTGCCCCAAAAATCTACACAACATATTAGTCTACTACCACATTACAACTTAAACATGTAACAGAGTAAACACATATTTAAAGTTTAATGTGGTTATGGTTGGGGGTTAGGAGACCCAGCCTGTGGGCTAGCCATCCTATGTGAACACTCTGGCAATAACGGCTAATGGTTTTGGAACCACTGACTAAGAATATTGTTGGAAGATAATTCCATTACATGTGTCCACTATGCAAGACAACAATTTTGAAACTACGCAGGTATTGCACTAACCGTCGACTAACCATGACATTCAATGCAACATTTGAACTCCTCCGCATAAGCCTCTAGGTTAACGGTTTTGCAAAATGTGTGATATTTGCACTAATCTCAAATTAGTGCTTAATTAATCAATTTTTTAACATTTAATTAAAATCTAGTTTAACTTCACGGATAGGTTGTCAGACCCTCCTATTTCGTGGGTACCTCCAATTTGGTGGAGTTAACTGTAGTTCCTCTAGTTTTAGAAGAGGTTTACTAGGGAAAACAGTTTTGACCATAATTGGAGAAAAATGCGACCAAATGGAGATTAGGAAAAGGTGTTCCTAGATGATTTGAGAATTTTGAATACATTGAAGTAGGTTTCAAGAGAAGTAGAGCATTGTAAACAAAACTTTTGTCATTATTGAGATAATACAGAGGCCCAAGCCATGGAATCTCGACTAAGAAGATGTAGCCTAGGAGGGGTGAAATCCTTCATCAAAACAATATGTTAAGTGTTCATTTTGATGGTTTGTTGTACTTTTAATTCTTTTTGTTCAACACTTGTTTTTCATTTTAATTTTCTCATGAATTTCACATCAAACTTGATAAATTTACCTGTTTTCAATCACAAACACCATAAGGGAACCTATGTACATAAAGCAATTGACAAGCATTTGTTTATAAATCTGAAGTTGAAATTAGCACAACAAAACTAACATTCAACAACAAATCATTGATGAAAGTATCACAAAAGTTTTATCTCTCGAGGAAACTCCATGGAATGATGCCCATCATCATTCCTCATTTCTCCTGAGCCTTGGTGAGATTTGTTCTTATCTAGAAACATTTGTTTCTAGTGTACCAACTCATTTGCTTCAGATACCTATACTGGTTCACGAAGCATTGTTTGAAGGAAACATGGGAAACATTTTAGCTACAATTCCCATCGACATCTATGTCAAATGAGGGATTGTCAAAAATTTCCATGTTAGGGTTTCTTATTCTTCAGATGAGATCAATATTTATACTGCCCTCTTCAAAGAATTTCGTGATGTCTTCTCTTGGTCATACGAAGAAATGCTTGACATAGATCTAAGTATAGTAGTGCATGAGATACCTACTTACCTAAATGTGAAGCCTATTCATCAGCATCTTCACCCTGTGCACAATAGAAAGGAAGCTACCATAATGGGAGAAGTTGAAAAACTTCTTAAAGTTGGTTTCATTTATCCTATTCCATTAACAAATTGGGTCTCGAATATTATTCATCCCACTAAGAAACAATGGGCTATCAACATTTTTGTTGACTATCGTGATATCAATCAGGCATGTCCTAAAGATAATTATCCAATTCCCTTTATAGATAAGACCATTGATGAATGTGTTGAGAATGATATTTTTTCCTTTATGGACAATTTTTTTGGATACAACGAAATTAATGTTCTTCCCACCGATCAACGCAAAATTGCTTTTATTTTTCCTTGGGGAACCGTTGCTTATAAAAAAATCCCTTTTGATTTGAAGAATGAAGGTGCTACTTTCCAATGAGTGATGTATTATGCCTTTCATAATATTAAGAATATCATTCATCCATATCTTGATGACTTACCGACACATTCATCTAAGCATCACGACCATCTGGATCACCTTCAACAGATATTTCTTCATTGTTGATGCTACAATTTCGATTGAATTTGCATAAGTGTGTCCTTTGTGTCAAATTTGGTCATCTCTTAGGGTTTTTCGTTTCCAAAGAAGGCATCTGGATTGATCCCCTTAAGGTGGAGGCCATTATGAATTTTTCCCCTCCATCTTCTTTACATCAATTGCAGAGTTTACAAGGGAAAGTGAATTTCCTTCATCGTTTTGTCCCAAATTATGATGAACTTGCTAAGGGATTTACTCACTTGTTAAAGAAAGGGATCCCATTCATTTGGGATGAAGTTTCTCAAAATTTCCTCGATGCATTGAAGAATGACCCCATTAGTTCTCCTTTATTACATCGCCCAAATTATCAACACAATTATTTCTTGTACTTGGTCACCGCTGATAGTACTATTGCTATGGCACTTGTTCAAGGTGATGATGATGGAGATGAATACATGATTTACAACTTTATTCAATTTTTTTTTTACGTTGAAACTCGATATGCCCATGTCGAGAAATTGGCCCTAGCAGCCATTCATGTTGTTCAATGTTTTTGTCACTATATTCTCCTAAGTAAGACCATTTTGATTTCTGATTGCGACCCCATGACACACATTCTGACTCACCAGTTGCTGGGGGGCAAGCATTCTAAATTTATTTTTATCGTACAAAAAATTGGTTTGGAATTTACTAAAGCTAAATCAAAGAAATCACTAGTTTTTGCCAAGTGGATTTGTTACCTTCCCTCTACAACCACATCTACTGCTTCCAACAAGCTGATTTCTGACGAAACTCTATTCATCATCAGTAATGATGACCAATGGTATGGGGATATCATTATCTTTCTCCAGGCCCAAAATTTTCGACCAGAATTATCCAACTCTAAACATTGTCACAACTGACATCAGTCCCAACCTTATCGAATTATTGGGGATACTTTGTACCGTGTTGGTGTCGATTCCATCCTTTGTCGATGTTTAACACTTAAGGAAGTTGAGAGAGTCTTAAATGAATGCCATTCTAGGGCATATGAAGGTCACATGTCGGGATATGATATGGCTCAAAAAA
The DNA here is from genome assembly GCA_000404065.3 of Pinus taeda. Taxonomy (NCBI): domain Eukaryota; kingdom Viridiplantae; phylum Streptophyta; class Pinopsida; order Pinales; family Pinaceae; genus Pinus; species Pinus taeda. Next base: position 31,210 of record APFE030674428.1, on the reverse strand, counting down.
TCTTCCGTGCCGGTTATTTATGGCCTTTGATCTTCAAAGGTTTCATTTTAGCAATCCAAAAATGTCATGCCTACCAGATTTATAACAACAAATGACACGCCCCACCCACACCCTTGCACCCAATTGTTACCGTTGACCCCTTTGAAAAATGGGGTATTGACTTCATGACATGTAATCCTGGATAAAATGGGGGGCATGGTTATATCATCATTGTCATCTATTATTTCACTAAATGGGCCAAGGCAATCCCTACATATGGTGTTGATGGTAAAATTGCGACTCAATTCCTTTTTAATCATGTCATAGCCTGATTTGGTGTCCCTTAAGCCATCATCATCGACCATGGCTCTCATTTTTAGAATTATATGATGAAAGAGCTTATTGCTCAGTTTGGTCTACACCATGACAACTCAACTCCTTACTATCCATAAGCCAATGACCAAGTTGAGGCAGCCAACAAAGTCTTGGTTACAATGCTTCATGGAATTGTTTGGATCTGTAAACAAAATTGGCACCTTATACTTGATCTGATAATCACCCTATGAGTGACCTCAGTTGAAGATTTGTTAAACAAAAGGTATTACAGAATCATGTGCTAGTGTGTGTTCTGTGTTATTCAAGCACGGATCGATCAGATTGCCAATGCACAGATATTTAAATGGAAAGACAACAGAGAAATACAGTAAGCAACACAAGACACAAACAATTTTTAATAAGGAGTTCACCCGATTCTCCGGGGCTATGTCTCCAGTCCAGCTTTAATGGTGGCCTTGTTTTATTTTGTCTTACAGCAGAGAAATTACAATACAGGGACTCAATGTGAGTTCTCCTAGAGCAGATTTTTCTAGTTAGGGTGGTTCTTGGATTCCCCAAGCCACTCAGAGTTCACAGACTCTTTTTCTTCCTACCAGCTCTGTGACCCTTGGTATATAGTGGAAAGAAACTACCTAAGACACGACGGTGGTTGGCTTACCTAACGACAGAAACACAGGACACGACTAAGCTTAAAAGAACCAATGTGATGCTTAGTCCGGACAGATTCCTCTATGGGAAGGCTTGAATCATCAAGCTCTCTGGTGCTTGATGCTACCTATGGTCACCTCTGCCCTCTGTCTCCTTTGCTTGGCTTTACTGTTCTCTCTGTTCATTCCTCCTCTTAGGGTTCACTATTCACTGTCTCTCTTGGTCGCTTGGACTTCTCTCAAAATCCTCTTCTTTCGACTGTCTCTGTTCATGGCTTTAACCATTTGATCCCTATGCCTGTTCAGTTCCTCTCCTGCCTGCGTCGATTCTCCTTCTACAGCTGTGCTTGGAGTTCCCTGTTCGACATTAGCATGAATGCTTGGGAAGTACCACGTGTCCCTGTCGGAACAGTGCTAGTATGCTCATCAATTCATTTCTTTTTTTATGTCATGGATACGTTGTTTCTCCACCGTGGTGGTCAACAGATTCTAAATCCCTTTAAATCGCGGCTTAATTCCCTGTCGATTCCACTTCTTTCTATCGGGTGCAATCTCAGTCGTCCAGTTTGGGCTCCTTAAGATTCGACGTCATATGCACGTCGAGTGCGGTTGACTTGCTCAACCGATAGCATGTGATCACGGCGGTTTTTCTCTCACCTTCACTGCCACGCGTCGATCGCTGAGTGGGATCATTCCACTCCTATCCAAAACCTCTTACCGTTCAAGGGCACCCCAATCAAAACCACTGGTTTCCAGGGCACGGGTCCTGCCTTTGCACTTTAGTGCTTTTCGTTTCTTTGCCCGCGGTTCTCTGGCTCCCAACGTGATCAAGTGCTTAAGGCTTTTCCATTTTAGCCTTGTTTTCCTAGCGATGTGCTAATTATGCATCGAAAATCACCTCCTTTTCCTGATCCAGGGCTCCCAGGGGCTACTTTGGCTGCCTGCGCGGTCTCCATGGGCCTTGGTCAGCGCGCTTTGACCAAGGTCCTCGTCATTCCACGTCGACTGCCATGGCCACTGGTTCAGGGTGTTTTTGATGCTTTTTTGGATTCTTTAAAGATTTGTTTCATCCTGATACAATCAAGGTTTTTTTTCAGTCGTTTATGGATCTGATTCAGATCAATACTACTTTCAGCTCTGTGGGCATACAAACTGCAACTAAGACAACAACTAGATTTACACCCATTCAGTTGGTGTATGGTCTAGAGGCAACCCTTCTGATTGAATATGAGATTCCTTCATTAAAACTAGTTGTTGAATTACTCCTAGGCACTTCACCGGAGGAGGAATGATTATTTTACTTTGAAAGGCTTGATGAAACTTGTCGTATTGCTATATTAGTTATTTAAGCTCAAAAGAAACAAGTTAAAGTACAATACAATAAAAATATTACTCCCTATGTTTTTGTTGAAGGTGACTTGGTTCTCTTATACGATCAAGGCAATGATAAATTGGTAGCTGGGAAATTCGAACCAATCTGGCATGGGCCTTACATTGTTAAAGAAGTATTACATAAAAGGTTCTTATGGGTTGGTTGATTGTGAAGGAAATCAGTTGGCTAAGCCCCAAAATGGGCTTTATCTCAATAAGTATTATGCGCGATTTCATGTAAATACTTTGTACAATAGTGTGATTCATCAGTGTGTAGTTGGTTTTGATGTGTTTGTTTTCTTTTCCAAACATGTTTTCCACTACTTACTGTGTGTTCTACTTGGTTTACAGATGTCATCAAACCTTTATGTTAGTTTCACTGATGGTGTTTGTCATAGTACACAAAATCCATCTTCCACCACATGGGCAATATATGACCCTAATGGCGAGTTAGTGAATTTACAAGGCATATGTTTAGGTCGTACCACTAATAACATTGCCGAATATAGTGTGGTTATCAAGATTTTGTCAGAATCCATTGCTCTTGGCATTAGAGAGTTAGCCATTAATCTCGATTCAATCCCATTGTACTACAACTTAACATACAATATTCAGTTAGAAACCCTCAAATTTTGAGAATGTATTTGCGAGTTTGTCTCTTGGAAAGAGACTTTGATTATATCACTTATCAACATATTCTGAGGCGTTTGAACACATTAACAGATACATTGGCCAATTACATTCTAGATAGACATTTGCATCATATGTAAAATACAAAAACATATAATAGAAACATTAAATAAGCATCAAGGGAAATATGTATGTATATATATATATATATAAGTTTGCAAAATGTTTGTTACATCAAAATATCAAAATATGTGTTTTGAGACACATGGCTTCTCGAGCCTACATAAGTGTAGAAAAATGAAAATTAGAGATGGCTATCGACCAATGTGGTGCTCATGGTAGCACGAAACAACTCTGATGACTCGGTTCAACAACCTATGTAGTCTAGTGGACAATCCTACCGTATGCCTCTAATACCGGATTGGCACCTCAAGAATAGACAAATACTTTGAAATGTCTCTTGTCAAGGCTTTCAAGTTGCATTCCACCACTAGGATTGGGTCAAGTCCCTCCTCATAGGGAGCATCCTCTATCTATCATGCCACCCTCTTGGCTATCGGAGAAACCCCTCGAGGTCTCTCTGGTCCAAAATCTGCAAAAATCATAAGTATCAAATCTCAATACACATGAAAGAAAATCATCAAAAAACTTTACAAGCTTAAAAACTAGTTTTTAAATTGCATCAGTCCACTGTGTACCAGGTGGAAGTGGAATGTTGGGATTTCCCTATAAATTTGTGTCAGCATATGCCCAATCATCTACCATGATTAGCTATTGTCGCAACCATCCAAAAAATGTTAGAGGAAATGACATTTGCTGACAACCTCCATGTTGAGGCATCAACTCACCCCATCTCAATAATTATGTATCCGTGGGCGCTGGGGCATCCACTTCTATCCACTGATATCTAAACAATGGTACATGTTCCAAGAAGAATGTCACCAAGATAGATCCATAGCCAAACTGTTTCAACTTCCCTGTCTTGCATTTTGTAAGTTGGCTCCTTAGGTTGACCAATAATCCTTCACACCATTTAAAAAAATACAGGACTTAGATAATCAATGGCATATTGGAAATGGGATTTGTTGCTTCATGTAATGCCTAAGCCTCAACTATTCAGGCCATGGTATGGATATTTTTTCTTAGCGGGAGACTGGTGATAGGTTTTATGTTTATCTTCCCACTCTGAGTTTTTCGAGTGCCTAGGCAATGTCTCATGCTCAACATATCTGTACTCTCCCCTATAGTATGAGAATTGGATAGTTGAATCCGTTGTCCCCTTTTGGAAAAACTGTAATGAAATAAATGTCTGTGATATCTATCTTAATTTCTTGGTCCCCAATCTCAAACAATTGGCGATCTACATCCCACCAACCAATCAAATGTTGTAATAACTCAATTTGGGTTCTAATAGCAAGGATTAGGAAGAATTTCAGTAACCTGCATGATTGAAGGGCAGCCCGTTGCAATTTGGGTATTTGTCTTCCTGATGATTTTCTTCCTCATGTCCTATCTCCTTCCATTCGATCACCATTTTTCATTGATTAACCTACATTCATAAACTGAGTTTTCATGAGAATCTATGGAAAAGATTTCAAAAAAAAATCATTGAACATGGAGGATTTTCCAAAAACAATATAACTCTATGCCAGTGCACCTATTTCTATATTTTTATGCCCTTCCAACGCATTGACACAATTGAGAATAGGGTGAGAAGCATGGTTTCAATGGGTTAAACTTGCGCTGATCACCCTAGACACAATTGTTTTCCAAGTGCTACTGACTGCCTATCCTATGGATGAAAACACCTAAAATCATAACCAAAATGAAGAGGAGAGACAAATCTCTTACCTGCAACAAATGAATCGAAGAACGATGCCCTGGATTGGTTGCACTCCTTTGCTGAAGATTGGGGAAAATAGGGTAAAAAGTGCTATCTAATTTACAAAATGTGAAATACTAAACATGTTTTTACTTTTTGAGTTTTTCTAAGTTTTTAAAGATATTTTTACCAAATTACGACACATTTTACTTATATTTTAATATTTTTTCTTGAAATGGGTAACTTGCGTTTTACTTGTGTAATGACAGGTCATGGATACATGGTGATGGTGATGAATTTTTACTGAATCAATGAGTTTTATTTTATCACTCCTTCGGAATCATAAAAATAAACAAAAAAGGAACCCCCTGGAGTCATATTTAAGCTCTTTCTTGACTCTCAAAATATGAAAATATTTTCAAGTACGTGTTGTTTCGAACTTGTTAAAGTAAATGAAATAATGTCTACTCAATATAAGTTCAGACCTTTTCTAGCCTGAGATAGAATATTGTACGATAAAGGAATACCTTAGTTGAACATGGCTAAGAGGTTCTCTTTGATATTATTTTCTACCTTTCCAGATTCAAGAGACTATTTATGAAAAGGGACCTTTGGAGTTTTCTTTTTTGCCTCTTTTTCAAACTATCTAAACATGAAAAATATGTTGATTTACCCCTCCATTGGACTCATAAAAATTAAATGATGTAGGACTTGTCACCATGACAAGATCGAGTTTCTCCTTCCTAGGACTCATTAAAATTAATAGGATGGAGTCATTCGAAGGATGGACTTATATGGAAAGCATATTCTATCCGCTTCAAGCTTGTGATAAAAAATAATGGGGTACTCACTAGAAATAGTGGGGCAAAATGAAAGTGAACACCTCTTCTATTTTATGTAAAGGTAGCATGTTGCTCTTGAACATGACACTTATATGTTGCTTGTGTTGAGTTTGGATTATCCTCACTTCATCACTTGTCTTCCTGGGTTTTGGGAATCCATTTTTCCTCTCATCTGGGTATACTACATTGTCATCATGACCTCTGATCTTATGATGAATCAAAATGCTGCCAAATTTTGGAGTCGTCTCATTGATGTGTTCAAGAGAAGTCCCACTAGCAGTTTTTGACCACTTATACACTGTCTAACCTTTCTGCCGTAGACCTGAATCAAACTTACCTATTTTAATACATCTTTTGTTTCATGTCAATGATGTGGGATACATTATGGCCCTCCTTTGACAAATCACTTCTTGTCAACTTCGGCTCATTAGACAGGAAGATGATCAAGAAAATCCCTTCCAATACCTTATAGCTTTCATGCCTCAATGGCATGTTCTTTACATTCAAATATAGGCTTACATCATTGGCCTTCGATCGAATGATTTTGCGGGTGTTTGAATTTAGCTTCTTTATTCACACTCATGGATTGTGTTGTTGTACCTTGAGAACCATTGTCATCATTGGTGGTTTCACTTAGGCATGTTAATGGCTTACATCATTAACCAATAATCAGGTGGTTTTTTATCATGTTTGACTTCGACACATCTATTCACATAGTAGAATTTGTACATTGATTAGATCGAGATAGAGATGAAGACCCTAAGTTTCATCTAATAAATCTAGGTTGTGTGGAGTTATGAGTTATTCATGATTGTACACATGTTTCCCTCTATACAGATGGTTATGGCCATACCATGGGTCCATATATATGATCCTCTCTATCTGGATGGGTACATCCATGTTGTGGATCCTTACACATGATCCCTTCTAATCGAATGGTTGCGTCCACGCCACGGATTCATGTATTTTTAGATTCCTATTACGATATGTATCATTAGGTATATTTATACCAGAGATGCCAAACATTTATATTGTATCATGCTTGATTTGCAGGTCTCTTAACGGTGTTTTTCTAAGTCCTTTCCTTGACTTGTAAAGCATTTCACACATCACTCTTTGTTCTGCCTTCATGCTTTAGGGGGAATCTATTATACAATATTTTGTCACACTTCCTGTCCCATCTCTTGAAGCATCAAAATGATGAAAACTGTCAAAGTGTACTCAGTATGAAATACATACAAAAACATACTTGAAGAATAGAAGAAGCATTTCCTTGAGAGAATTCTAGAGAATTTTTTCTGGAACCCTAGTTTTAAGGATAAATGTGCTTTGCACCACTGTTGGCCCATGCTGATGGCTTCTTGCAACATGTTTACCTAGCTCCACTAGTGTTACCTTTGATATGAAATCTCTCGCTGAACCTCTTCTATAAATCTTTCCTAAAGTGGAGAAGAAGATTTTCCTACTAGAATCTTCGAGAATAGTGAGTTGGATGTTGTTAGATAGATATATGGTTGACTTCTCCCATTTTGATTCCTTGATCCTACTTTAGGGATCTTCCCCTTGATATGTGGACCTTCCTCCCTTTTTTTTGGATCCCTAATACCCCCTCCTTTCCTATAAATCAAGTCCCTTCCATCCCCAAATGGTTGGTCATTTCTTGCTTGCATTCCTATGTTGAAACTATGCCAAAATGCTGCCCATCTATCTTAGGAGAAGAATTGTTTGAATGGACTTGGAAATCCACTACAAAGGAGGTGTGCAAAATCAAGGAAATCGTTTTATGCTTCCCTTTTTGATTCATTAATAAATACATCTAGTTTTTACTTTCCATGTGTAAAAATATTTATTCATTTAGCATGATGCTCCTTGATATGTCATGTAGTTTATATTTGAATTATACTATGTATGCTCTTGTACCACTTGTTGTATTTGATATCTCTTGTAGGTATTCAGACACAAGGAGTAGTGAGGAGAAAATATGGAAGCTAAGGGATCCATATCATTATCAAAAGTTGAGTGCTTTGCATCAAAGTGAGGTAGGTTTCTCTCTTTCACTTTGTGTTTTTCATCATAAAATAGAAAATCCTGCACTAGTTTGTCTGGTTTGTTTCTATATCCTCTCATAGGACTAGAGAGATTGCTTCTGTCTATAGAAGTGATTATATTCACAACACCTATAATCAATGCATAGCCTGATAGTAGCATCCTTATTATTCATAAGCAACACTGGTGCACCCCAAGGCAATACACTTGGCCTAATGTATCCCTTGTCAAGCATTCCCTTCAATTGCAACTTCAATTCTACTAACTCCAATGTGCTCATCATGTATGTTTCCTTTGATGCTGGTGCTGCCCCTAGTACCAAATCTATAGAAATGTCCACTTCGCTATGAGATGAAAACTCTAAAATCTCTACAGGGAACACATCTTTAATTTTTTTTAAAATTAGATACCTCCTCAAGACATTTGCATCATCAACTTCCTTACCTTTGTCACTAGAAATATGTGCTGCAAATAACACACACCCTTTCCTATGACTACACCTTGTTTGCATAACTACCACCATTCTAACTAATGTTGCCTTCTTCTTACCCTACAAGATTCTTTATTCCCCATTATCATCCAAGCACTCAATGGCCTTGTCATAATAATCCACTTTGGTCCTATGAAGATACAACCAATCCATACCCAAAATCATACTATATGATCCCAATGGTAGTACATTCAAATGTGCTAAGGTAGGCATACAATTAAACTCAAATGCATAAGCTATTACCTAATGATGAAATCTCTTCTTTGTTATTACATGTTTGATCTCATTTGCAATTATATTGTTTATTTACTGCGCACACTTGTATGAATTGTGAATATCATTAAGTATAAATGAAAGCATACAAATAAGCTAAGTTAATCAACTAATATCGTGCTACTAGTAAGGAGTTGGGTAATAACACTATTTGGTCACTGAGTAGGGCTGTGCAAAGACAACATCATAGGTTGTGAGGTACTGATAAGTGCATGTAGCAACATGCGCCCAAGGTCAAACCGTGAAAGACTTGAATCCATCAGACATCCCAGGGTGCAAAAACCTAGTTCTAGCATCCTCCCATAATACCTTGGGTGAGACCTCAGTCTGTACTCCGTGGACTGTTACCAAAAGGGACAGTAGTACTGGGATTTGTTTGGCTAAATTATCTTTGAACGTGGGTCAGGCCCCACCAAGCCAACAAATGGTTCCGCTGCCGAGACCGGGATCTGCATAAGTGATGTTTGATGTTATGTCACTTGAATCCAACGAAGAAATAAATTGAAGGGTGGTTGGACAGAAAGATTCATGAGTCTACGATGCAAGAAAATAGGAATCTGTGAGTATCAAAGGAACAATGTTTAGAGCACTAATTATATACCGAAATCCATGAAATTTTCTTTGCATCCTTCCCCTTTGAGTTGTATGAGTGGATTGCGAAGCTAGCAGACAGTCAGGGAAGGTGTATGCTCGACAAACCAATTGTGTGGACTCCAGAATTAGTGTGCAAACTAGAAGCATTAGAAGATAAGATCGTGAATGATGTGGACCACTAGCTTGATCGAATTATAGGAGGAATTATCACCAAGTTCACGGTAGACATGACATTCAGCTACAGCGAGGTGGAACGACGCTTCCTCAAAGGACCATGAAGTAAGTACATTAAATCTTTGAACACTTCAATTAAGATGCTATTGTGTGAAAAGCAGGTTATCCGAATAAATTGATATTTCAGGTTGCGTGAAGTGGAAGGATATATAGAAATGAAGGTAGCACAGAGATAGAAAATAGCCCCTTGATTTCACCTCGATGGGAAAGTGAGGAAGAGATCGTGAAAGTTTCTTTGAGGAGCGTGATCCATTTGATAAGGCAGTGAATTCCACGCATACCACCCCCACCTACACCACCACCAGTTTCACCATCATCACCTCCATCTCTACCCACACCACCTCTTCCACCACCACAGTTCAGTATGGTGAGCGCGATAAAATTTCTGGTATTCATAGGAGTAGGGAATGAAGATCTGAACCAATTTTGGTTCGTGGTAAGGCCTGTAGGGGAATCACAAGTTGTCATGGATGACAATATAAAGAAGGTAGAATTGGTAAGCGTGTTGCAAGACCGTGCACTAACATGGTACATTAAGAATTCTAATGACCATCCAAACACGGGGATCATAGATATCTAGGCTGTGCTAAACAAGGAATTTAGCAGGCCAAAATCAGAGACACAATCAATTATCAGGTTTAAGGAAATCACGATGCTTCTAGGTGGGACATCATGGGATCTAGATCAGAGATTGAAGAGTATGATTCGTGAAGCCAACATGACCTTAACATATGGACAGGACTGCGCATTGTTTGTAGCGTCACTAACACTGCATCTAAGGACGACGCTATCACAGTAGAAGTTATCCACCTAGGTCAAAGCTTTGGAGATTGCAATGAGACTACATGAGACCCCAATACAAGATCCTGGCCTGGGAGTCCAACAAATCCACGAGCAACTGCAAAATTTGTGTTTGGAAATGTGGAGTTTGAAACAGGACAGGACAACTTGGCTAGAGGCATGCAAGGAGGTATGGTGCATAAAATGCAAAGGCCAGGGGCATGACAAGGACCATTGTCCAGTCTTCCTGAACTACTTTGTAGGAAGAGGTTCAATGCCATTAAGAGTAGAGGCACAAGCCAGACTGAGCGTCGCACCTACATTATGGTGCGTGATTTGTCAGATAGGAGGAAAACATGCTACGGATAATTATTATCTATTACAGAAGTATACGCAAATGTCCTAACAATTGTTCTATAATTTCTGTAGGTCGGTAGGCCATGATGAGTGTACCTGCAGAAGTTATGAACTGATGATAGATCAAACTCCTACCTACAAAGTGTAGACTGAAACGTGAGCCCTCAACCCAAATGTGGGAATGTCGTGCACTGGATTTCAGGGGCGGAGACGAAGTCGAGGTGGAATGGAACTAGGAAGGGGATGTGGACAGCTGATCTGTTACAATTGCAGAGGGTTGGGGCATTATGCCCACAACTATACAAATCTGATGAGAACATCATGTTTATATTGTACTCAGTTTGATCATGAGACAGAGGAATGCCCTACACTGATAGCGAGGCTATGCGATAAAGGTATACTCCAGCCTCCCTCAACTCAAAATTTGCAAATGATGAGGTCTGAGCCACGTGAAGAGGACCTGAATGTAAACATAGTGCTCCAAAGTGATATCATGACAGGAGATGACAAAGATAAGTAGCATGAAGAAAGTGTGTGGTTTTGCAAGGCTCCTACAAAGGAACCAAAATTTGATTTAGAGCACTCAAAGGAGACATTTATGGAAGCTAAGAAGAGCTTCATGGAGGCCTCCACTCCAGGTAGTAAGGATCAACTAGAGTCGGAGATGGATCCTTCAATGATCACTACCTTTCTGGAGACATGTATGAAACTACTGCGTGATAGTAAGGCTGTGAAAGGATTGCAGGAACTTATCATTAGGTGTGCTGGGTTAGGAGAACCTCGCGTAGTCCAGAAGATTGGGAAACATACATCGCAAATAGGAAGGGAAATGCAATTGACTACACAAATGGGGAGTATGAAATGGATCAAGTAATTCTAGATCTAGTATCAGACATGAATGCATTGCCAAAGTAGACATGGGAATGCATGGGCAGTCTTGCATTGCAATGGTCCCCTATTCGATTGTGAATGGTGAACCAATAGAAGATCCTACCGATGGGAAGATTGTAGGGGATAATAGTAGATATCGAAGGTGCAAGCACACTTGTAGATTTTGAGGTGACATAGATTGTCAATGACAACGATCCCTATCCTATGCTACTGGGAATAGATTGGGCCACTAATATGAACAGAGTGATAAATATAAAGAAGTGCAAAATGATTTTTTGAGAAAAAATCACTATGCGTAGTGGTGCCTTTAGACCCTGTGGAAGGAGCGCGCTACACAGAACTAGTGCACGATGATGAGCTAGATTGTATCTATAAGATATCCACTTGAGAACAGGATAGGGTGAATCCTACAGTGGATGGCCTGATTTTGTGGGAGTGTGAAAGCTCTAGAACATCAGATTTGGATGAGGAAACAAAACGATGGCAGAACCAATTACACGCGGTAACCACGGTCAATTGTAACATGATGGTAAGATCATTGCACTGCGTTACAATAGAGGTAAGAGATCCACCTATGTATGATGGGTTGACAGTTGTGGATGAATTCTTGAGAAAATTTGAAAGTGCAGTGCCAGAATAGTAGTGGTTCGAAGCTCTAAATTGGGCACTACGTGCTACGCCCGCAAGGTGGTGGGGTATGCACCAGCAGAGTTTCAGGGACTGGTGCGAATGTAGAAAGATGATGTGCTTACAATTTGGGAAGCCTCCGATGTGGATGGAAGCTGGGCATGATGAACGAAACAACCTATATGTCCATCTTTCCAGATGGATACAGTTCTATGGTACGCAGCCCACACAAACGCACACCACTATCATGATAGGAAACAAGAACAACAAGCAAAAGAAGGCAAGGAAAGTGAGTGAATGACAAAGTATGATAAGACCTAGCGTGCTGAAAATCATAGATGGGGAAGCCTTCAACAAGGTGTGCGAAATGTTGAATAGGGTCCAGCATGTGAGATGCATCAACTGGGACCTACGCATACCAGTGGTAGGGTGGACTTATAGGACCATGTGCAAAAATATGACCATGCAAGTGCTTTCAAAGCTAAAGCATGAGTCAGGGGCTAAAATCCCTATGGAGCATGCGAAGCGGAGTCCATGCGTAACATCGCCCGTAGATACGAAAATCCGTGTAAACCAGAATGAAGAAATCACATAGCTACACGAAACAAAACATGTAAGAATTGAGCAAGAAATCTGACGTTGAAATTTTAGATTTCACGAACTTGAAAAAGACTGGGTACAGCTAAGGGAGAAAAGTGCTTTAATGGACACAGAGGTCAAGAAGATGGAAAATAAAATAAAGGAAGTAATTATTGTCGAGAAACTGAGGATGGTGAGGGAGGGTGCATACAATCATATTGAAAAATTGGAAAGCTATTGTCGTGAATTGGTTGGTCTGTTGCCTTGACTGGGACTGCATATCGCCAAATGTAGTGACCAGGGTAGCACATTGCAAATAATAGTGCGCGATGTTGATCACCACAATGAAAGATGAGGATTCTCCATGAACCATGGTGGAGGACGGGATGGAGCCTCGCACAGGTGGTGTGACCACCTGACTAACCGTAGGAAGAACAGTCTTAGTGCTCCAAGTAGTTGAAAGGGAGCACAAGACTATAAAATATTCTATCTAGGGGCTGTGTGACATGGGAGATGCATGCAAAATCAAAACATCACAAGTTCCATGATCACACACGGAGGACTGTGCTGCCACGCGAGTTGGCTGGGAAGTGACCATTGGTGTCAATATTCATGATGGGGTGTTCGATTTGAGGCCCAATGGAGTGGGCGACAGGCCATTAAGATGTGAGTTATGGGCAAGATTTGGGAAAATCTGCCTCCAAGAAAGCATAAATGACCCAAAATTGGGGGGAATGGTCAAATTCGAATTCAAAGGCGCTATAAAACTCAAAGGGCTGGCCAACAAATAACACTTGGTCATTTGAGAATTGAATGCTTGAGCAGAGCACAGAGCATTGACAGTCGAGAGATAATTAAGCTCGTAAGTTCGCGAGAGATAGAATATAGCCTAGAGATGATGATGGCCACTAAGGATGGGTTGGGAATTGAAGAGGCCCACTGGCGAGGCCGTGCAAACCCAAATGGTGGAGGACGTTACTAAAGGCATCAGGGTGGTGACATAATCCCCAAATCACCGCAAACATCACGGCCCAAGAAGGATAAACAGGCGATTGGTCAAGTACGCATGTCCCTGAGGAATCTATGGCACAACAAACTATCCATGGAAGAGAAGGGGAAAGCAGTCACAAGAGAAACAAATGAGGAAAAAGAAGACTTATAGGCCCTAATCACCGTGGTGGAATAAGAAGAAGAAGTGGATGAGGATATCCAACCGTTGTGCTCTACAACAAAACTGTTAGCATATGTCCCTCCATGAAAAGGGAAAACCAAAGTGTTGAAGAACCTAGACGAAACAAAAAGCTCACTCCAGACCCTGGTCCTCTTGGATGACGTTGTATTTGAGGGCACGCACCTAGGCCACGTACCAACCATGAAATTTGGAGACTGGGACCTTGAAAACGAGAATTTCCCACACTAAGAGACTAGGAATTTAATGAAGCAGAACACCGAGGGGGCAGTGGTCACGTTAGAGCCATGGAAATGGTTGTGCGGTGTGGAAAGGGCTAGGTTGCTACACTTGTTATGGATACCACATTTCCACCACGTGCCTATCACCATTTTCGTTATCAAGCAGCTGCTCTGCCTAGTGCATGATGGGTATTTATGGCTGGAGGAGCCTATTCCCATCACGACAGACCTCATTCACAGGATTTCTTGGCTTCCTTGTAAAGGAAAGGACCCCGAAACTATAGCTGAAAAAGGTGGTGATTTGTCTTTGCAGAAGCCATGAAGGTGAACTATAAGATGGAGAAGAAGCAGAGGGGCTATGTTATCTCTAGCATGAAGGATAAAGGGGTGCATGTAGCAACCCAACTCCTAGCCGACAAATTGATGAGGAAGTGATGTACCAATGAGGTACTGGCCTCAGTGGTCACCCTGGCTGAGAAATGCACAGAGGGGGTCTAGTTCAACTGGGCCGAATTCCTCTGCGATAAATTTTTGATAAATTGTCGTGAAGCCCAGGAGCAAGGTAATACCTTGCACTATGCGTGGTTGTTATTATCCATATTGCTAGTGGCGGGAGAACTTCCGAAGGAAAGTTAGTTCCCAAACATTGACAAAGAGTTATGAGAGGCCGCGAATTACTCTTTGCTTTAGGCCACCAAGGATGTGAAATGGATTTGCAACATCAAAATTTTTTGGGTGCTCATGGAGGTGAGCATCTGGATGTGGATCAATAGAAGGCTGCGCCTGTCCCCTATAGTGCACAATAGTCTACAGAGTTTTGCAGACTTCAAAGCTAATATGCACAAAATCTATATCAGGGCTCAAAAGGATCTAGTGAAGTAGTGGATGAAGCTATCGTTTGTAACCACTAACGACGTGATTTTTACTATCTTGGAGACATGGCCTCCCAAATGGCGCACCCTAGACTTGGTAGCACTGGAGAAGGTGGCAACCCAGAAGAAAAAGGACGATGTTAAGCTACACGTCACTCAATTAGCAGAGAAAAGGCGAAACAAAAAAGAAGCTGCTAAGGTAAGGGCAGTGCGAGAAGCAACATAGAAAGCCATGGAGAAGAAGAAGGCCATAGAAGTAGTAGCAGCAGCATAGGTAGCAGAGACAGGAATAGCACAGGTAGATGAGGACGAAGAAACATCCTCAGGGTAGGAGGTAGAGGAAACAAAAGTAGCGAAAGGGAGCACAGATCTAGGGGCCACATCCACACAATTAAAGCAACCATGCATCGTAGAGAGATCGGGGCCGATGAAGAAGGTCAAGGCCTCAAAGTTGGCCACGATCCCGATCACCTTAACCAAAGGTGATCTCCTTGACATTGGCAAAATGGTCCACGATGTCACCAGTGAAGCGCTTCAAGATTTTATGTAGGAGAACTAGACTATGTTGGGGGCCCTCAGGGCATAGCTGCAGGAGTTACAAGCGCAACCCCCTTAGGAAGGTACCCTATCAACCCATGTCGAAGTAGGCACTTCAGCAGCAGAGCAGATGTTGCACACAAGGATGGCAAACACAATAGTGTTTCCAGAGGGAGCACTAGTGTCATCAAACACAATGGATCGGTTTTCAGTTAGCATGATGAAAGGCCTTAGCCTTAATATGGCTACCCTTCCCTAAGAAATGTTGTATCAGTTATAGGATGGGATAACGATAGAGTTGCGAGCTAGGGAGAGCCACGCGATTGAGGTTCTTAGTGAGCAGAAAACAAACATAGAACAACTCAGCTTGCAACACGATGAATTGGTGTCATAGAATCAACAGTTGGTGAATATGGTAGATGATGCTTGCCAATGCGTCTTGGAGCTGGCCATAGCAGCAGATCTACTGTTAGAAGCGCGGATCCACATTTTGGCAACTAGAGTTAGCAAGGCTAGAGAAGAGACAACAAAGGTTCAGTTGGAGCTGAATCTTCAGATCGCTGAGCTACGATTGAAGGTGCAGCCTTCCACTCCCCCAGAGATCATAGAACAATGCGCTAGTGCTATTTCAGTGGAGTTGGAAGAAATTGGAGGAGCAGTGCGTGATTATACTGACATGTTCAAACAAGCACTTGGGGTCCTCACAACATTGCAGGAGGATCCCAACATCTAGCGCTTGGAGACAGAGGCAAGTGAACTCCGGCAGCAATATGACAACCTTAGAGGGACTGGACAAATGGTAGTCCTCACTCAGTGGCTTGCAGGGATGCAACAAACCAAGGAATTAAATGAGCATGTGGACACGGCACGCCATAAGGAAGCAGTTCTTAAAGCATGTGTTCAACCATGGATTGAAGAGGCCTTTACAATCATGATGAATATTGAAGGGAAGCTCATGCACATTCAAGGGATGCATGTGTAGATGCAGGAAAGCATGCTAGCCACAGAGGTCTTAGAACAGAGGATGCAGCAAGTTCAACAAGTAGCAGCTCAGTGTGTTGTAGACATCAGCACCATATGAAAATAGTTGGAGGGACTCCACGCCAAGATTGCCACGCCGACAAAGTGACTCGAGGGTGAGTCATGATGTTTGTGTTGGGGGCTTGTTGGGGATAGAATCCCCCACAACATGTTTTAGGGCTCAAAGCCCAAGTTTTGAGTGATATTATTGTAAAGCTCTCCGAATTGTGGTCGCAAAATGTATGTTAGAGTCATAGGGTTGTCCGCCCTAAGTTTGAATGTAATGTAGTGATCCAGGTGGATATTGGTGGCCACCCGCTAATTCCACTTAGATCCCTTCTAGTCCTTCTTTTAGTTTTTTCATTTTCGTTAATTATAGCACAGTTTACTATTTTTAGTAGTTTTTCGGGTCCTAAACTTCCAGAGCCTTTTTGAGGCCCTAAATGAATTTTTTTTGGGAAATCTACTGCTAGAATTTTTTTTGAAAAAAAATCATCCTTTCCGTTGTAGTCCTTGAAGATATATTTCCAATAGGCTATCATGCGCGTCAAATGGAGATAATACGACCAATTCGCGACCCCAGGAAGTTGATGTACCAACTTACCCAAAAACAGGGCCCACAATTTGGCGTTTCATCTTCTAGGGTTAGGTTTTGGAATGTGAAGGGTTTTCCATTGTTTCTCAACAATAAATAGGCCTTCGAGCCTCATTATAACACAGTTCAGTGGCATGTAGCCACACATCTCTTCTGAGAGATAATCTATCATCGCCCTAGCTGGTTTATTTCCATTTCTGGTTGTAAGCATATTTCAATATTTTCCATTAATGAAATGAAGTATCATTTTCGCCGCATATTTGTGTATATGGTTATCTCTATAATTTGTTGCATTCCTGTTCAAGTCCGGATCAGTGGTATCAGAGCGGTCTACTTTTTCTCTATTTTTCTTTGCATTTTCCCAACGAGGTCGGGATATAAGGAGTTAGGGCTTGATCTGGTCAAACCTTTGCAAGACCAGCCTCGCAAATCCCGACAGCCTCCCATGGCAGATGAGAAGAAAGATGAGGGAGTAGGAGATCCTATCAAAATCTTGCTCGAAGAAGCCCTCGAGCGACAATGGAACACGATGATGGATAGCTTTGCCCAAATCCTTCAGTGGCTACCCAAAAGTGATGCATCGGCTTCCAACAGTTACTCTGGAAACGCCATGCCCTTTAAGGTACAAGTTAATTTTGAAATCCCCATACTCGAGGGTTAGATAGAAGCAGATGTTATAGATAAATGGTTAAATCTGCTAGAGCGTTATTTTTCTATTCATGAATTTTCGAGTGGGAAAAAGACTGTTTTCGCTCTTCTCAAAGCAGCCCCCCACGTCAAGGACTGGTGGGAAAGCTACTACGAGCAGAAGGATGAAAGTACAGGCTCACTATTTTCAGCTGCACCCACCTAGAATTCATTCTGGGATTCCATTAAGGAGCAATACTACCCTATTGGAAGCTATGAGGATGAATACATAAAGTGGACCATGCTGTGGCAGGGAAGGGATCAAGATGTGCTAGAGTTCACCAATCTTTTACATACCCCTCGCACGAAGTTGGGTATCAAGGATTCAGAGCAACATTTGATACTCAAATACCCCGGTTGCCTGCATAAGTATATCCAGGAAGAAATAGAATTCCTTAACATCTCCTTGCTCGGAATATCATACCGATATGCTGTCAAGATCGAGCAGAAGTTTAAACAAACGATGTGAGACTTTGGATCTACGAATCCAAAGCAAGGGAAAGGTGCCCCTAAACCACAGAACAAAGGACAAAGCCAAGGTGGGGCAACCCGAGACAACCCGCTAAAGCTACAAGCAAAGAACAGTCCCACAAAGCCAAAAAAGGACACGGGAAAATGGTGTGAGTTCCATAAGAGCTCTACTCACAACACAAGTGAGTGTCGGGCCAAGTAGTCACTAGTGGCTGAGCTAAAGGTTTCAGAATGAAATGCATTTTCCAACTCTGGGTCAGAACCCGACAAGGGGAATGACAAAGGGAAGCAATCATTGATGCGGATCCCAATTCCATTGTTGCTACTGCCAAGATCCAGAAAAATGAACCCGAAGATCCAGAGGAGGAGGAGCGTCTCTTCCACTCCCAGATGTGGGTAAGGGGCCCCCCGCTATAGTTCATTGTCGATAGCAGAAGCCAAAAGAACCTCATTTCGGCAGAGGTCTTGAAGCAGTTGGGCTTACCAACCACAGTACATCCACATCCGTACACCATCGGGTGGCTACACCAAGGACGAGATCTTCACGTGAGGCAACAGTGTCGCCTTCCATACAACATCAAGCCCTTCACAGATGAGGTATTGTGTGACATTGCTCCCCTTGAAGTTTGTGATGTATTATTAGGACAACCATACTTATGGAAGCAACATGCTGTGTATGAATCAAGGCCCTGTGCTGTTATTATTACATTGGGAAATCAGTTGTACAGGATACTAGAGGTAGCACCGCCTATTGCCATCTCTTTGATTACTGCAAAACAATGCAGTAAGCTCATTTCCAAAACTGGAAATTTTTTTTCCTGATAATACGCCCTCAAGGAAAGAAGAAGACGGTGGCCATAGCCTCCAGACAGGGCCCCTCTACACGACAACTACAGATGGACAAGGTCGTGGAGGAGTACGAGGACATCTTCACCTCCCCCGTAGGGGTTCCTCTACACTGTCAAGTCAAGCACTCCATCGATCTGACCCCAGGTGCGCTGCTACCCAATGGACCAATTTATCAGTGCTCCATTCTAGAGAACGATGAAATCAAGAGGCAGATTCAGGAGCTACTGCAGAAAGGCCACATCCGTCTGAGTTCATCACCTTGCGGGAGCCCAATTGTGTTGGTACAGAAGAAGGATGGGACTTGGAGACTCCGTATTGACTATCGGGCATTGAACAAGATCATTATCTATAATAGGTACCCAATCTCGCGGATTGATGACCTCCTGGACTAGCTAAAGGGGGTAAAATATTTCAGCAAGATCGATCTGAAGTCAGGGTATCACCAGGTACCAATCGAACCCTTTGATGTGTTGAAGACTGCCTTCAAAGCCAAGGAGGGTCTTTTCAAATGGTTGGTTATGCCTTTCGGGTTGATGAATGCTCTTGCAACCTTCATGAGGCTAATGGATGACATCTTGCAGCCATTCACCAACTCATTTGTAGTGGTATAATTGGATGACATTCTGATCTTCAGCCAGAGTTGGGAAGAGCACCTCCACCACATCCGACAGGTTCTCCAAACACTGCGGCAACAGAAGCTATGTGTGAATTTGGAGAAATGCACTTTTGGAATTACCCAGGTTTAGTAACTGGGATACATTATTGATGAATAGTGGGTGCATGTGGATCCAGCCAAGATCCAAGTCATTTGGGATTGGCCATCTCCAACCACTCTGATAGAGCTCCACAACTTTCTAGGTCTTGCCAACTTCTACCATAGGTTCGTGTTGGGGTTTTCTCATATCACTTGGCCTTTGAGTCAAGTCACCGAGGGAGGAGTGAAAGAAAAATTCTTTTGTTCTGAATCTCAACAGAAGGCATTCATAGAGTTGAAATATCACCTTTGCATGGCACCGGTGCTCGCATTACCATATTTACAACAACCATTTGAGGTCGAGATAGATGCCTCTAACTATGCTATTGGGGCAATTGTCACTCAACACGGGCATCCAGTGGCATATCACAGTGAAACACTTTCAGACATAGTCTGGAAGTATCCCACTTACGATAAAGAGATGTATTCCATTGTGCAGGCCTCCCGATAATGAAAGCATTACATTTTGGGGAAGGAAACGGTCATCCACATAGACCACCCACCCCTGCAGTTCATACAGACCCAAGGGAAATTGTAGAAAAAATCATCTTTTCCATTGTAGTCCTCAAAGAGATCTTTCTAATGGGCTATCATGCATGTCAAACAGAGATAATACGACCAATTTGTGACCCCAGGAAGTTGATGTACCAAGTTACCCAAAAACGGGGCCCATAATTTGGCGTTTCATATTCTAGGGTTAGGTTTTGGAATGTGAAGGGTTTTCCATTGTTTCTCAACAATAAATAGGCCTCATTGTAACACATTCAGAGGCATGTAGCCACACATCTCTTCTCAAAGATAAGCTACTATCACCCTAGCTGGTTTATTTCCATTTTTGGTTGTAAGCATATTTTAGTATTTTCCATTAATGAAATGAAGTATTATTTCCGTTGCATCTTTATGCATATGGTTGTCTCTGTAATTTTTTGCATTCTTGTTTAAGTCTGGATCATGTAGGCCTACCAATGGTCTGCGGACCATGGTATTGTATAAATAGAGTGAAGCTCTAAGTGTAAAAGGTAGTTAGAAGTAAAGAAGTTAGAGCAAAGTATGAGATAGAAGCATGGAGCAAGTGTCTAAGTGTATCTTGGGTCATCGTAGTAGGAAGAGACTCTGCAACTGAGTGCGTAGAGGCCTAGTAGAGTCCACAACTAAGTGCGTGGATCCCTGTAGCTGAGTGTGTAGGGTGGAGTCGAGTCTGTAACTGGAGAAATGATTAATAAAGAAATGTTTTGTTACCAATTCTGTGCATCTGTACTGAGTTATTACATGTTTGATCTCATTTGCAATTATATTGTTTATTTACTATGTGCACTTGTATGAATTGTGAATATTCTTAAGTATAATTGAAAACGTAAAAATAAGCTAAGTTAATCAACTAATATCAGCCTACTAGTAAGGACTTGGGTAATAACACTGTTTGGCCCCCAAGTAGGGCTACACGAAGACATCATCACAGGCTACGAGGTACTGATTAGTGTGCGTAGCAAGGTGCACACAGGGTCAAACTGTGAACTACTTGAACCCATTAGACATCCCCAAGGTGCATAAACCTAGTTCTATAACCCTCCCATACTACTTCAGGTGAGACCTCAGTCCGCGCTTTGTGGATTGTTGTCGAAATGGTCAGTGGTATCAGGATTTTTTTGGCTAAATCACCTCCAAACCTGGGTCAAGCCCCAAAAAGCCAACATGCCTCCTGAGCACTGTAGATCTATGGTCTACCACCTTGATGTTGTCGAAAATATATCCTACAATGCTCTTGTCTACAAGTCCAAAACTACAAGGGTTTCCTACCATCACCCTTGTTACTCTCCTCAGACTGAAATCCCTGTCCTTTATCAAATGCATTGAACTTCCTAGGAAGTGTTGCATTCTCTTTGTTCCCTGTGTCCTGAGGTCTTGTTTTCTTCTTATCCCATTCTCCTTTATTCTTATCATTACCTTTCAAATCCTCCTCAGTCTTAGATCTATGCTTTGATTGCTCATAAAAATGCTTTAGCTTCCATCTAGCCTCCTCCAATGATCTAGACTCATCAAACTCAATCCTGTGTTTGAATGCTAATGGTAACCCACTAATGAATATTTGAATCTTCACTTTCTCCTCCATACATACAAGAATATGTAGTGTATTACTCATCAGTCATAGATCCCATCTTTAACTCATAGAATTCATTTTCCCTGTCATCATAGTATCTCTCCGATAGATACTTATTCCTAAATAGTCTCTCAAACTCACTCCAAGTCATTTCCTCTTCATGAATACCTTTGACATTATTTACATCTCCCCACCAAATATCTGCTTTACCTTTAAGAGTGAATGTAGCTATTATGGCCTTCATGTTTGTTGAGTAATCAGGTAACCTGAAGAACTTATTCATCCCAAGAAACCATGCTTCGACATCCTGTGACTTCTTCATTTCCTCATCAAATGTAGGTGGCTTTGCTTTCTTGAACTCATCTGATAAATATCCTCTGTCATTCCTCCTGTAATGATGATGACGATGATGACGATGATACCTATATGAACTAGAAATAGAATAAATCCCATGTCCACTACATATGTAACCGACATGTACATATGACAACACATTCATCTAAGGATAACAAAAACTAGACATCACCCAAGGAGAATGGAACCATGCTCTAATACCACTCTGTAACACCATCCTCCTACATTTACCCAAGTTGACCGGTCCACTGGGGTAAACATGTGATGAAGAGTTACCATGATATGATTCAAATCCTCATGTATAGTTAAGGAAGTGGAATCGACATGAAAAGACCAATCTGACCTTCCTTAGAAGCTACAAAAACTTTAGGAGCTAACCAACCCCTACAAGGATATACTTTTCACTGACCTAGAGCCTTAATTGGTCCCATGACAAGGAATGCATGTAGCTATGACCCTCGAGTCACTCCCAAGGCAAGGAATCCATGTGACTGTGGAATTTCTCATGTAGTTTAGTGCCAACGACCCTGATCTTGTGCCACTTTTTTAAGGCCAAGACTCAGGACACTACCCAGAACTTCATGAAACTTCTAGAAATGTGTTGCATAGGCTATAACCACCCTCCAAAATTTTTCCTTAACTTCATTTCAGAGGCTCCCTACCAATCATCCTTAGCAGCGTGTCTTACACTATACAAGTAAAAATGCTTTAATTGAGTTTCAGTGGCTTACTAGCCTGTGTGAGACAGCTTGTTTGCCTCCCACCCGTAGGCTGGCATTTTGGGACTTAGTCATTTTCTGGTTGTCATGTTCACCTAGAAAATTGTGTTATTATAAAGGGGAACCAACCATCCCTCTGGAAATTGAAAAATCCAATTGGGCTGCCTACTACTCTCCAGAAATGCATAGAACAACCAGGGGACCTTCCCTCTAGACACTGAGTAATGTAGCTCAACACTGAGCTTCCTCTAAAAAATTGTGCAATTCTAACTGACACCCAAGGCTTTAGTCCAGAAATTGTCCAATGCATGAGGGACAACCAGGCTTACTCAGTCCAAAAACTATGGAAATGTCATTCTTACGCTTGCAGAATGTTGCATGTGCTTCCAGGTTGACTAGTTCCCTCGAGGACTGAGCAATCTTGATCTGCATTCATGGGTTGTTTTTCCTGAAAAAGCCAAAAGAAAAAAAGAAAAAAAACATCCCTAGATTTTAGAGATCCATTTTTAGCAGTTGAAGGTTACATGCAAAAGTCATTTTATAAACCTTCCGCCAAGTGTTGTTGTTTCCTAGATTTGTGACATGCACGTCATAAGCTTCGATCTTATCAAAACTTATTTATTTGATGCTTTAGTGCTCATTCCTCACATTGATCTTGGAGCTCTGACATCCCACATCACATCTAGGAGAATTCTCACATTCAACTAAGCTTTTTCCGAGTAAGTCCGCTTTTCATGTCTTTTGCTGCTTTTCTATTGCCTTTTTTATTTCGGTTTGTGTGAGTGTTGTTTGCCTGGTTTTGTTGAATGATTGTTGTCATTTTAATGCATGTTATCTAGTAGAAGCATTTTTTCAATTTTTTCATTTCATCTCACTGTCTTCACATGCATGACACTATTTTTCATTGACGGCCATCGTTGCGGTGACTCACTTCACGCACATGCTTGTTTTCCCAATTTTTGAATATTTCACTCACTATTTCCATGCATTATCATTAACTCTTGTTTTCACCTATCTTCACCATGCATTCAAAATTTTCGTGTTTTCAATCACCCGTCAGCGGGTTTGGGATGTCTTAGCCCAAACCTTTCCTTTCCTATATTATAGTGCACATTTTTGAGAGTGAAGGCTCTGCCTTTTTCCTAGAAATTGCACAAATCTGGATCAACACTGGCGTTCAGGCTTTCTTTTCACAATTCTGAGAGGCAGTGCCTTGTTGGCCCCAGAAATTGTGGAAATGCAATTTACTGGTTTGTAGTCATTACTGACTGAAACTATGCATTGCGCAGTTTTAGTCCTTAGCAGGCCAACCTAGACAATGCATTGCATAGTTTAAGTAGTTAGTCAGCCTGCTAATAGTCTAGACTGTGCCTTGTGCATTTTTGGTAGTTAGTCTCCCAGCCTCTTGGTGAAAATTGCGCAATCTTTCCGGTGAGTCACCTAGGTGTGTTGCATGTGAGTCCTCAAGTTGATTTTAGTTTTCAACTGACATATTTCTTATGGTGAGTGTTGCTATGCTTCCATGTATCACAAGTTTTTGTCTGTCTCTCAACAGTATTGTTGGAGAGGTGAATCCCCTCTACGGATAGAGGTGATCCCTACTAGCCCAAAGGGGGTCTAGCAACAATCAAACAATGCTACACTGCAGGTTCCTAGTTGTAATTAACAAGTGGGTAAAAGGAACCTACTTGGATTCCAACGCTACATTTGTCGAAGAGATGATACTCTCGCTCCTTCGCTCCAGCCGATCACAGTCCTCCACTATCCTCGCGGACGGACACCTGCACAAGCAAAGAGAGAACAAACAAAAGCGTAAAATCTACTAAAAACAACTATGTATCAGTCAGGAAAGATACAATTTACATTAATCATTCATAGGACAAATGGAAATGGAACCATAAGAGTAGTCATCTATCTTTATTAATCAGAAAATAGAGTAAGGTACAACCAAAGTCCTGATGCTGAGTCCTTCTCTAGAGGGTCCAGCCAGCATGTCTTCCAAGCATTCACCTTTGAAGTGGATCTCCCAAGTCAAAGAGGTCTCTCTCTCACATACAAGGCATCAAACTTATGACCTTCCTCAAGCTCAAAAGCAATCCTCACAACACACCAAATGCCTACAAAAGCAGCACTAATGCACTAAGAATTCCTCAATCAAAGTCTATATGTCCAAAACTATCTAACTAGCTGCTCATGGCAATGGTGGAGGTTTATAAAGGAGAAGGAGTCTCCATGTATAGGTAAAAGATGAGCTTTCCCCCATGGTAAGTGGATGGTTAGTCGAACAGACATGCCAGAGAAAGGATGGCGACCTCAAAAATGCTAACAACCAAGTCTGGAGGGATCTGGAAGGTTGGTTGTTAGAACAAATTCGCCCAAACAGGATCAGCGCGGGTGCAACACTGAGCTGGCGCGCTGACATCGCAAATCAAATACAGAGGAGGTCTGGTCAGCGCGGAAAGGACAAACGGAGGGTGCACTGTTCGCAAAATGGGACTAGCGTGGAAAAGACGTGTGCTTCCGCGCTGGCAACGCAGCAGATACATTGGCCTCTGCCCGTCAGCGCGGTTATTTGATTAACAGTCGCGATGATTCATTTGACTTAGGCAAAGAGGGTTTTTTAGCCATTTTGAGGAGCATAGTGAAGGTGAATGTGACTTTATGACACAGTAGGGAGACTGACAAGGCGACAGTGACATTTTACTGTGTAACAGATTCCCCCTAAAGTATGAAGCCCAAGAGAGTGGGAGGGGTGAAATGCTTTACAAGACTGTTGGACTGGAACACCACCAGGGAGAACCTGCAGGCAGATACAATTGATATTTCAATTACATTTAGTCTAGGCATGGGCGCAGCCATCCAAAAGACATATGAAGAAGGGTCTGTGGCGTGGACACAGCCACCCAGCTGAAGAGACCATAATGATAAGAGGAATGGTCGCAGCCACCCTTAAGAAGACTCAGGTATGGTCACAGCCATCCATCAAAGAGTCATGTAATGATGTCCCACAAAATCGCAACCTGGTCCACAATGGACTAGAACGAGGGTCTTGCGCTCCATCCAAACCCAAAAAAAGTACAAATTCAAACATGTGAATATAGGTGTCGAAGTCGAACATGCTTGAACATCGTTTGATTACCAGCCAATGATGAAAGCTATTAACAGACGCGAGAGGGGCCACCAATGATGACGATGGTCCTCAAGGTACTATAGGTACAATCCACGGCATGTGAATGAATGAGCCGGTGTCGAACACCCGCAGAGTTATTCGATCGGAGGCCAATGATGAAAACCTCGCGTCGAATGCGAAGAACCTGCCATTGAGGCATGCAGGCTCCAAGGTACCCGAAGGGAGTCTCTAGGTCACTCCTGGATAATGAGTTGAAGTCGACAGGAAGTGATCCTTATCGAAGGTGGGCCATAATGTTTCCCACATCATCGACACGAGACGGGAAGAGACAACTTTGTTTTGTGTGAAATATCAGAGGGAGGTTATACTTGCAGAGGCCAACTTCTCTTGAACATATCGGCTGCACAACGACGGATTTGGCAGTATTTGGGGGTCAAATGATTAGAGGTCGTAACGAGCAGATGAGTGGCCAAATAGGATAACCCAAACCCATGGAGGCAAAAGTGAAGCGAGATGAGATGTCCCCACCCAGACACGAATGCAAACGGTGCCATGTTCAAGAGCGACATACTGCCGATGACAACGATTACGGTTCCTTTATTCCCCCACCATTTCTAGCGAGTACCCCGATTATTTTTGGATGGCAAGCTTGACGGGGATAGCATATGCTTGGGGAGCGTCATTTCGACGGAGCCCGATGTCATTCATTTTTAACGAGTCTGACAAAGGAAGAACTCGACGTATTTTCATGTTTAGAGAGTTTGAAAAGACAGCTGAAAAGGAAACTCCAGGGGGGTGCTTTTTCGTAAAGTTGTGTCTCTCGAGCCCGAAAAAGTATAAAACGATGCTCGAAAGAACCACCCGATCATTACGACCGAGGAGTAATTTTTGTAAGTAGTGGCTTTGACGTGAAAAAGTAAAAAAGCGGTCAAAATCACGTCGTTTTAGAACCAGTAACGAGTGTGAAACGACAAACACCCGACAATCTTTGTTATTTTAAACGGTCGAAAAAGAGCTTTAAAACGACCGCCTCTCATTCCTTTAGATGAGCTGAGAGGAGGCTCGGCAATATTTCCTTGTTTTATGTCGGAAAAGAGCTTAACGACGACATTTTTTGGATCAAGTGTACACGAATCCACCGTGACTCTGCCGGTTCCGAAGACCTGCACAAGGAAATACCCACGTAAACCTGTTCGATTTGTCGAAAAAACATAATAAAACGTGCATTAAAGCATAATTAATCACATTCGGATTGAATTTATGGCAAAACTATAGCAAAAACCCACATCTGTAAGGACTTATAGTCAAATTTAGGAGTTTTTACTATAAATAGGAGGTTTGTAAAAATCATTTTTACCATTTTACCATTGGAGCTCTGAAGAATGTTGAAATACTACAAAGTTGACGGAGCTGATTCTTCCTCATCCGAATGCCGATTTTCTGACCGTCGATCCCAGGTAGGTCCCTCTTGCCCTGCGCTCCATTTTGGTTCTATTTTTATGCAAATTCACCGTGGGATTTGGCCATTTGGCCAAATTTCTTGAGTGTTGGTGCACTCTCGGTCAGCGCGGATTTCCCTATCGGGTCCGCGCTGATCAAATTTTCCAACACACACCACTTTCTGGGTCAGCGCAAAAAACCCGTGTCCTTCCGCGCTGACCCAGAGAAAAATACACTGGTGGCCATTTTCAACGCGACTGTTTTAGAAACAGACGCGCTGGCGCCATGACATTTGAATTTTTAAAATTTAATAGCCAATTCTCAAATGCAGGCCGCCTAATGACTTCTGGGTGATCTTGTAGGGAGAAATGGCTTTCACATGGCAAGAGAAAGATCACGATAACGCCGATATAGCTGCATTTGCTGATGCCGGATGCCGCAACGCAATGCGGGCATGCGGTTTAACGAAATTCTTCCTCGCTCCACGGTTGAGAGCTTAGCGGGATTTGCTGGAGTTACTGATCATAGAGTGGAACCCAGTAGATGGGAAATTCACCATCCGGGGTTGAGACATTGAGTTCGACTCCACAAACATTTATTTTTTGACTGGGTTGTCTCACCGAGGTGCGATGCCCATTCTGGAGGGGTAGCATCCTAGTGGCGAGACGCTGGATCAGCTGATGGCTTGTGTTTGCCCACAGGCAGTCAAAACACGGAGCGGGAAGTGCAGCATCCCATCAGTGGGTGTCGGTGAACATGTCGACATAGTGCTCCGCACTATACTCTTTCTGGTGACGCGGGCAATAGGTAGCTTGGTGAACCACGAGGCCTCAAAGGCCAACCTTTTACTTGCTCTGGATTGTTTACAGCCCACGATTTTCAACTAGGCGGCAGCTATGACTAACAGCATGAAGATACAAATGAACAACTGTCAACGTGGGGAGTCAAAACAGTTCGGTTATGGATCTCTTCTGCTTCCACTCATGTTCGAGCGGGTGCCAGCCCTTCAGCTACAGACCATGGTATTGGACCCGCCATGCAATGCACGGGAGACGAGGGCCACCAAGTGGTCTCGTGTCATGCCTCACGGAGGTGGTGGGCGCTCAGTGTTGTGGGGCCTTTGCTTCCGAGAGTGGCTAGAGTGCCAGGTTATCTTCATCGAGGGCTGGCCGTATGCTGGTATCGACTTCCGTGGCGACCCAGACATGCCGCTGCTTGCGGGAGAGCAGTGGGATGATGGAGGTATAACACTTGATCTTTTTCATTTTCATTTATGTGATGTTTTTTGTATTTTTCATGTACATGTCTTAATAAATGCTTATGCTGTGCAGATGTAGGACCCGTGAGACCCCTCGGCCTAGCACCAGAGGCACGGAGGGCAGAGCAAGGCACTGGTGCCTTGGCCTTGGCTCCTGCAGGAGGCGACCAGGCAGAGACCGTGATCCACAACCTGGAGGGGTTACTAGCAGGAGTCCCAGACTATCAGGGGATCGAGGAGGTCCCCTTGGCTGCACAGATCCACACAGTGGGTGTGGAACCCAGGATACACTGCCTTTTGAGGCGGGTGGCGCGAGCGGTGGCATGCTACAGAGAGCATAACCCACCACAGTAGACGCCTAGGTTTCATTTCCATTGCTGTTTTGAGAGACATACGTCTCAGATGTACTGAGAACGTTTGGATTCATGAGACATATACACTTATTTTTTGAG
>APFE030674427.1:0-11173 GCA_000404065.3 Pinus taeda | reverse complement strand
GTCAAAAAAGCTGTGATCCGTTAAAGCAAGTTTTACCTCAAAAAAGCGTGAGATGCTTTTCTTGAAATTTTCGTACAAACAATTTGGGTTTTCTTTTCAATAAATGCTTTCCAAGAAATTCTCTACAGAACCACGTCATGTATCCGCGTCCATGCAAATTTGGAATTTTCTTGAAATTTTCGTACAAACAGTTTGGGTTTTCTTTTCAAGAAATGCTTTCCAAGAAATTCTCTACAGAACCACGTCATGTATCCGCGTCCGTGAAAATTTGGAATGTTCATACTCGAATTTTAATTTTCGGTAAATAATACATTCGTCCGTGCAAAATGGAATGTTCATGCTTTAATTTTAATTTTCGGTAAATAATACATCTATAATGTTGGCCTACGCCTTCTCTCTGTAATCTTGGTCGACGCCTTGGTCGACGACTTTTCTGGTCCACTTCTTCTAGCTGCTAGCAATTCAATTGATATTACATGGTTAACTATTTTGTATAGAGACAGCTCGTTATATTTTTCTATTTCTAGCGGTTATGTTTTTCTATTTGTGTATTAACGCATTCAATATAATTGACAGTTCGTTATGTTTTTCTATTTGTGTCTTAACACATTCAATGTAATTGATAGTTCGTTATATTTTTCTATTTCTCTCGTAATGCATTCAATATAATTGACCGTCTTTATTTAGCCTCAATATTAATATAGTCAAATTAATTTTTTAAAATTTTATTTATTTTCCAATTGAAAATCAAATTTTTTTATTGAATATTATACTTGACACGAAATACTTTATGTAATATAAGTTAGTTTAAGTTTTTTTGTTTTGTGCTTTTTACTATCAATAATTAATATTCTTTCAAAATTAATATAAGTGACCGAAGATAGCTAGTTATATTTACCTATTTCTTTCATTTTTATGTACTCAATAATATATATAGCATATTTTCATTTAGGTTCACTATATTTTTTACATGTCTTTAATTAGGTTTCAATTGTAATAGATTACTCTTAAGTTTGATATGCATTTTTTAATTTGAAAATAACAAGTTTTTTATATCAAATTATATATTTACTCTTTCAAATGTTATTCATAACTCAAAGTTAAGATGAAGTCAAAATTAATTAGATCGATAAATATGTTTCTTTTATAATAAAATAGGGATTCCTAAAATTTAATTTAATTATTAAGTATTATTAGATTTATGGTAGGACCATTAAATGTTCTATGGCTTTTTTAGTGGTATATGCAACTCAAGGACTCAGATTTATGTGCAAGGTAGTTATGCTTATCATTTTAATGAAACTGATTAATTAACAAAATATCATATGAGCAAGTTTCATATTTAATGAGTTATGGCTTTTCGGCATGTGATATTGAGAAGCCATGACTCTGGCCCATGGTATCATGGTATCGTAGCATTCCCTATTTATAGATTAAGAAACTCCTTAATAAAGTGGATATAAATATTCATTGATAAAAATCCTCTTTTGTGCTTTCTGAAATAAATATATGCTTAACTTATAATAATAATAATAATAAAATAGCTAATTTCATGATTTTTTAAATATTACCATTGTGAGATGTATTAACATACACTAGTCATTTAATTAATCTAATTGTTCTATTACCTAAATTTCTAATAAAAGTGTGTTATTTTTTTTAATATTGATAATTTAAATACATTTTAAATATTTTAAAGCTACATTAATATAAAGGTTTCAAATATTTGAAAATACATTTTATAGTGAATACTCCAGTGTTTACCACTTTTGTTAATGATAAGGAGAGTGAGATAATTTATCTTATTTTGGTTATTGGATTTCTGTGTTTAAATTTTTTTAGTATAGAGTCTTCTCAAATAACATGCACACTTTGCTTTGTATGGTTTAAAGTGTAGAAATAATTATGATTTTTTTTTGCTTCTTACTTTGTCTCTCTTTTTTTGTGGTTGTAATTTTAGATATATTATGTTATTTTTTTATTTTTTTTTATACAATATTGAACAATTAAAAGTTTATCCTAGAAGACTAGAAAGAAAATTCTTAGTTTAGAGAATGTGTTCTTTAGAGAAAACTTTTCTCCAATCTTGCATCCTTGTATTTTCAAAAAAGCTATAATTTATTCTAGAGCACCATATGATTTAAAAGATTATTTTATTTCGCTATACCATAGATTATGTACTTGACATATACAAATATATTTGCATGCTATGCATATCCACTATAGAGTAGATTCATTGTCATTTTGAGAACAACTTTGTATTTATACATAAGGTGATGTCTACTAAAAATATCAAAACGTTACATTTTCTTTACTCATGGTTGATGTTGTATTTCACATCAGTAACATATAACAAGAAACAACTCAACAAGACTACACCCGCCATAATAAGAACTTTTAGCAATTTTTTTCTTTTTTAACTAGTGCAACCATATAAATTAAATGACTTGTATACACATTAATCTATGATAAGCATAAAAACGCTTACCCCATTATACATATCACATTACCAAGATAAAAATAATCACAAAATTTAACTAAATTATAAATTTATTTTCAATATTCTATGACATTTTTAGTGGTATATGCAACTCAAGGACTCAGGTTTATGTGCAAGGTAGTTATGCTCTTTTTATCATTTTAATGAAATTGATTAATTAACAAAATATCATATGATGAAGTTTCATATTTAATGAGTTATGGTTTTTTCGGCATGTGATATTGAGAAGCCATGACTCTGGCCCATGGTATCGTAGCATTCCCTATTTATAGATTAAGAAACTCTATGTAATGTAGATATAAATATTCATTTATAAAAATCCTCTTCCATGCTTTCTGAAATAAATATATTCTTAACTTATAATAATAATAATAACAATACTAATAATAGTAATAATAATAATAATAATAAAATAGTTAACTTCATAATTTTTAAAATTTTACCATTGTGAGATGTATTAACATACACTAGTCCTTTAATTAATTTAATTGTTCTATTACCTAAATTTCTATTAAAAGTGTGTTATTTTCTTTAATATTGATATTTTAAATAGAATTTTAAATATTTTAAAGCTACATTAATGCTAAATGGTTTATATATTTGAAGATACATTTTACAGTGAATACTCCAGCGTTTACCACTTTTGTTAATGATATGGATTTGTGTGTTTAAATTTTTTTAGTATAGAGTCTTCCCAAATAACATGAACAGTTTGCTTTGTATGGTTTAAAGTGTAGAAAGAATTTTGATTCTTTTTTCCTTCTTACTTTGTCTTGCTCTTTTTTTGTGGTTGTAATTTTAGATATAATTTTTTAATTTCGTTTTAGTTTTTATACAATATTGAACAATTAAAATTTTATCATAGAAGACAACAAATAAAATTCTTAGTTTAGAGAATGTATTCCTTGGAGAAAACGTTTCTCCAATCTTGCATCCTTTTATTTTCAAAACAAGTATAATTTATTCTAGAACACTATATGATTTAAAATATTATTCCATTTCACTATACCATAGATTATGTACTTGACATATACAAGTATATTTTCATGTTATGCATGTCCACTATAGAGTAGATTCATTGTCATTTTGAGAACAATTTTGTATTTATATATAAACTAATGTCTACCAAAAATATCAAAAGGTTACATTTTCTTTTCCTATGGTTGATGTTGTGTTTCACATCAATACCGTATAACAAGAAACAAATCAACATGACTACACCCCCCATAATAAGAACTTTTAGCAGTTTTTTTCTATTTTAACTAGTGCAACCATATAGATTAAATGACATCTATATGGATTAATACATGATTAGCATCAAAACACTTACCGCATTATACATATCACATTACAAAGATGAAAATAATCATAAAATTTAACTAAATTATAAATTTATTCTAAATTTATATGCCCACATTACCATGGAAATTCTTAACTCAAATAAATATGTCTTCTTACAATAGCATGGGCCAATAGGATGGCTTATCAATACCACATGTCCAATATGATATATGTTGATATGATGTTTTCTATAATTAAACAATTCGGCATCAATAAATTAAAATAGCATAATTGACTTGGAGATAAATCTTAACCATTGATATGTTTTGCCTTTTTCCCGAAATTTTCCTCTGAATTTGTTTAATCTTAACTTTGGATTGAGGGATTTGTTATGATTGATTTATCTCTTCTTCATGTGTAGGTTCTTTAGGTAAAATTTAGGCCCAAAGACTTATCTTGGAGGGTTTCATTTCTATTTTATCCTTAAATTCCTATTTTCATTCCATATGTCACACAATAGTACACTTGTTCATGCTTCTAGTTCAGTGAACACCAGTAGGTTTGAGAGTTTTGACATTATTATCATTTGAAACACAAGGATTTTCTTCATGAAATAATTATTCACAATAATTCTATACTGAATGATGATATGGTGATTGAAAAGGACTGTGAAACGAAGGGTTATGCCCCCAAATGATGTCTAACTAGAATATAGGTTAAATTGTGATGAAAAAGTGATCATTCAGAGTTATTGCAATGTGACTGGTATTTGTAGGACATTTTAGTTTCGAACTTATATAGATAAAGGGGAAAATTATGTTTATGTATGAGAAATGCCATTAAGGACCTTTTGTTATAAATAAAAGTCATAATATTTCACTCTTCATAAGTAACATAAAATGCAACAAAAGCACTAAACTACACCATTTATATTTCAGAGAGGAAATCAACATACCTTTACTAATTATAAGTTGCTTCGAGGGAATGTCACACATTGCACAATTTTTAGACCATTTCTCTCTCTCAAAGGGAAGATGAGTAGTTGCTGCAATGAAATCAATATTTGCATCCATCTCTATATCAGCCACTCGAGCTTTATTCATATCAAAAGAAGAGGCAAAACCTTGATAATCCCTTTACTTCAACTCTGAAACAACTGAAGTAAATCCCACTAGTTGACCTAGTGGAACAAGTTTGCACATTCAACATATGCCTCTACTATCTCAGCTCAAATGGATTTAAACTGGATAAGGGGTGCCACGGTTAGAATCCTAGACAGTTTTAACTAGGAACCAAGGTGAAACATAGAGGGAAAATGCACAAAAAGTGGGTTACCAAACCCTAACTTACATAGAAATGTAAAAAATATGAACAAAATCAATGAAACAACAAGGTTATAGTAACCTTGAAACACCAAGGGATTAACTCAAACATTGATAGTTAGGATCTATGATACATAAACATTAGTAGATGTCATATATGAGTGTCTATGAATGGTCAATTTGAGAAAAAATGTACAAATCAAGATTAATATACCTAATGAGAATGCCAAATCACCCATAAAACTATGACACAAATATATAAGGAATAACCCTTAGCCCGTGTTAGTGTCGGTATCTTCATCCCTCCATCAGTGATCAAATTTCTCTTTTTGCATGCATATTAGGTGTCCCATCCGATCACCTGCGTTCCATTAGGTCGTGGATCAACTAATGGTAGTGGTTCATTATCAATTTCCCTTATGGAATTTACCTGCTGGCATGCTTTCACATGTTTAGGTCATTTACTGTCATTTTGTCTCATTTCAATTACCAAAAACAGTTTTAGGGTTTTTAGTCTCACTAGGTCTAGGGTTTGCCACCATGGTCATCCAAAACACAATAAAAGGTCAGCAGGCACATGAGGAGGTTTTATAAGTTCATAAGATCATATATTTACTGATGATATGACCCAATAAATGGTTTTTACCTCAAAACTCTATTTTGAGGTGAAAACATAGTTTTTTTTTATTTCTATGTACAAATTTTATGTAATTTAAAGTGTTTTCTATATGTAATAAGTTCCAGCCGCTACCCTTGGTCACCTTGCCAACTCCAGCCACTACAAGAAACAAAAGCATCAATACAAGTTCATCAAGTGATCAAGAAAAGTCAATTCAAATGAAAAACAGAGTTTATGAGCAAAAGTGACTTTGACATTATAAAAGTGGGTTTCAAATAAGGAAAAATTAAAAGGCATCCATATATAAAGTGAAAACATACTAGTCATATATTTCATTGTGCAAGACATCCATGAAGAGCTAAAATAACGATTTGGAGGAAAATTGGACAAAAGAAGGTGAAAACCCTGTTTTTCTAGCAAATCTTCCTGACGTTGTGCATCAGAGTTACTGCACTGTGCATAAGGCTAGCGCTGCGCATCAGCGGGTTTGTGCTAGTGTAAATTTACAAGGGCATTACGCATTTGGCCCAGTGTGTTGCGCATCAGTCAAGAAGTTGCCAAAACATTCCAAATCACCCAAAAACCCTCAAAAATGCTGCATTTCTCTCCTACAAGTATGTTATCATTGTTCTTGAGCTGAATTTGATCTTCTACATGTTTTCTTCATAATTTTTTCATCTTGAAACTCAAATCCTAGCTTGTCTTCATCAATTTCCATTTCATTGTAAAGCTTTCACTCCATAACCAAAACCCACATCATTTTCCCCTTTTCTATATTTCATTGCCATAAATTAATTAATTAATTTCATTTTCCATATCCCACTCCCCTAAGGAAACTCACTCCCTTCATTCCCCAACTCCATTTCACATTGGTAAAATCTCTTCATACTCATCTCTCTTGTCCTCCCTCATTATCATATTCCACCATATCATCATCACATCACTTCCCTAGGACAAGCACCATGACAAGAAGCAGTGAATCAAGTTATGAAGAGGAAACACTTAGTGACAGCTCAAGGGAAAGAAATGTATAGGCGAGGAGACCTCACAAGGGTGGAAAAATTATTAGAGACGAACCTATTAGCATGATTGAACTCCTTGCTTGCCCTCTTGCTACCACATGTTTCAGATACCAATCTTGCTTTTAGTTTTGTGAGATGGTTGAGAGGGTTAAATACCATCATGAGTTGGCAATGAAATTTGTCATAAACATGGAGAATAATGTGGTGAACCTTGCTTGGATCAATTTCACTCTTTCACCAGTTATTATTGTAGAAGCCACTAGAATGCCAGATGTAGGGGAAAAGTGCAGTAAAAGGAATAATATCAAAAAGCAGGATTTTGAACCATATATTAAGGCCAAATATCATGGTAAACTAAGTAGGGTGTTTCCTTTCAAGTTCTTGGAGGACCGATATGTTCCACTTATGAAACTTATCATCAAATACTTCACATGTGAGGGTAGGTTTGCCAAACACTATGGCTACCATATCAGATTACATATGCACTTCACCAGGGTCAGAATGATGAGTATTCCATATTTCATGTGCAAAAACATAGAGAGGATGATTGTGATTGTAAAAAGAAAACCATACCCAAAGCAGCTCAAAAGTATTTATCACTTTTCTGTCATCAAATTATTGTTTTGCATCAGCTCACTCAGTTGGGAGTGTCATGGGAAACTTTCATTGCCCATGAAATCTTCAAGGGGCCTCAAACTTTTGTAGATCCTGAAGAGGAAGGTGAACTTTCCGGGCGACAAAAAGCACCTGAAAGCAAAACTAATGAACCTCATATTCCTATGTTTGTAACTTATGAGAAAGGCACCAGGAGGCTTTTTGCAGCTACCAAATGAGTACTATCTCCACCAAGGGTGGAAGGGGTCTTGCTTTCTTCACTGGATCACAGGAAAATGCTATCTTCACCTAGGGTGAAAGGGGCTTTGCCTTCTTCTTCAACTAAACAGGTACAGGTCAAAGACAAAGGAAAGAAACAAGTGCATCATGAAGGTCCTACTGAAGGGCAAGACAAAGATTTTGTTTTGGTTGAGGAAGATGACACTGATTTGGGTTATCAAAGCTCAAGACTCAAGGATGTGATCATCAAAGAGAAGGAGGCTGAAATCCAAGCCTTATCACTTGACCTAGAGAGGGCCAACTGGATCATTAACTTTCTTGAGCAAGAGAACAAGCAACTGGAGTACAAACATGCAATAATGGAGCTGCAAACAATTAGAGAAAACCAGAAAGTGGAAAAAATAAGGAAAATCAAGATGACATCAATTGAGAAAGAAATTGAGGCTGACCGAGAATCATGGCTTGAAAGAGTGAATATCCACCTTCAGAATATGATTGATAAGGCTAACAAGGAGAAGAAAACGATGCACTACATGGCTTATCATTACTTAGCTTGGAATAGAATTTGCAAGACAAGGATAAATGGCCTAAAAGCTAAGTTAAAGAGAGCCTTGAGAGCCAAAAAAGAACAAGACAAACTTAAAATTTTGGGTGGAGCTTCCTTGGCTCAGAAAATAAATTAATAAGCTTGCCTCTTACCAATTTTGAAGCAATTTTGAGAAAATTTCCTCATTTCATGGAAACATAGTGAAATCCAGAAAGTTTCATAAGTTTTGGAGGAGATTTGGGTCACCTAAAGGGCAAAAAACACCTTAAAAATGCCCTCTTTGCCACTTTTTGGACCCATAGCAAGCAGTCTTGGGAGAAATGATTTTTGGAGGGGAAAATGGACTCCTTATCCAAAAATTCCAGTTGTCCTAGAAATTATATAGTTAGAGCTTTCCAACATTATTAGTGGATCTATCATAGTCGTATGAGAATTCGATGCCATCAAGCTCAGGGCATTGCGCATCATGCAAAATTTTGCCAATTTTTCCTAAAAACTCACAAAGTTTGCTGTCACTTTGAATTTTCCTTCTCTCTTTGGTAAATTGATGATGTAATATGTTCTAATATTATATACTATGATGTAAAAATGATGAAATATTACTTTAGGGGGTAGATACATCTGTTAGAGTTGATTTAAATGAATAGTTCGCTAATCATTTTGCAGAGCTTGCAAACTTAATTAGTGGATCTATCAGAGTCATATAAAATTTCAATGCTATTAGGCTTAGGGCTATTTTAATAAACACTTAAAAAATTAAAACGCTTGTTAAAATGTTATAAAATGCTTAGGGCTTAGGGTTTAAAATGTTATAAAATGCTTACAGTGTAGGGTTAATGTATTAGAGTTTAGGTTTTAGGGATTAGTGTTTATAACAATTTAGTAAATGAATTTAATAATAAATTAAAAGAAAAGTTGCAAACCTCTTGTTAAAATGTTATAAAATGCTTAAGATATAATTTTTAGAGTTTAGGGTTTAAAATGTTATAAAAATCTTAGGGTTTAGGGTTTAAAATTTTATAAAATTATTAGTGATTAGGGTTTAGGTTGGATAACATTTTAGTGAATGATTTTAATAAACACTTAAGAAAGAGTTACAAAATGCTTGTTAAAATGTTATAAAATGCTTAGAGTTTATGGTTTAGGATTTAGGGTTTAAAATGTTAAAAAATGGTTATGGTTTTGGGTTTATTATTTAGGTTTTATAACACTTTAGTAGATGATTTTAATAAACACATAAGAAAATCTACAAAAAACTTGTTAACATGTTATAAAATGTTTAGGGTTTAAGGTTTAGGTTTTAGGGTTACAACACTTTAGTAAATGCTATTAATAAACACTTAAAAATATTACAAAAGGCTTGTTAAAATGTTCTAAAATGATTAGGGTTTAGGGTTTAAAATCTTATAAAATTCTTACGGTGTAGGGTTTATGGTTTAGGGCCACTAGCGTATTGAGGAGTGGCTCTTGAATCATTATTTGAGCTTTGAAATAAATCATATGGGTTAAAACTATGGCCACCATTATTGAGGAGGAATGCTTTTGCGTAGCCAAAAATCTAGGAATTTTTCCAATGGAGTCAACATAATTAAAATTTATTCTATTGAATTCCATTCGAGTTGTTCGAAAGCTACATTTAATTTTTTACATTAAGTTTTTTCCAAGTCACATTTGGTAGGGAACTTCCACCCCCCCCACCCAACCTATTTTGAGGATGGTACCCAAGGCAAATCTAAGATTCTTCAACATAGATGGCTAGGTTAAAAAAGATTCAAATCCTTCACAAAAATATACTCATTATCAAGTTGACACACCACATATGGAAATAGGACTTAGGCGGGGAGAATAATAATCCATCACAAAACTACTTGGGCTAAACCGAATTGATGACTATGACAACCCAAATAGTGGCTTAGATGTTATTTTCCTTTTATAATTCTCTATAGGAGTTCATTTTCAGGTCCAAGTTTTGTAATACCAACAAAACCTGATGCAGTGTCTCCTATATGGCTTCTAATAGATCATCTATATAATAGTTATTCTCTCTAGACAAAATGTCTACATCTTTAGTCTCAAGCCAATTTCAAGATACATTTTCTTATTCTCTTGCCCTAGTTAGTACAATGTGACAAAGGGTAGAGTTTTTCTCCTACTAAATCTTCTATTAGGATCATTGAGTTCTTTTATTTGTGCTCACAGTGTTTCGTGCAAGCAATTCCCATGTTCATGTTCTTAGCTCTTCCTGCTCCTAAAGGAATTAAGAAACAAATCAGGAGCATACAAAAAGATTTTCTGTGGGGCAGACAAGAAGAGAAAAATAAATGGGCTTCAATAGCCTAGGACAATATCTATAAATGCAAGGTCCATGGTGGCTTGGGGCTTCATGATCTTGAAACCCTTAGCAGAGTTTTGGGAGCTAAACTCTAGTGGAGGTGGATCAAGCAATCAGAAACTCCCTGGGCTATGCTATGGAAACAAAAATATGCCAAGAATTGGTAGGTGAAGGATCACATTAGAATGTCAGGGCATATTAAGGGCTCCCACATTTGGAACCTTGCCTCGGAAAATAAAGATATTGTTCAGCAACATAGTTTCTGGGAGATTTGAGCTGGGAACCTAGCATGATTTCAGGACGATAACTCGCAACAGGAACCCAAATTGTATAAAGATGAATTAGTAGCTCTCAAGAATGACATAGACAACAAAGGTATACTTATGGTAAATGACTTCTGGGACAAGGTAAGGAACAATGGAAAATGGAGAATTTGGAATGATCTAGGCCACAGTGAAGAGAGCCCCTTGAAGGCCCTAGTAGACTCTCTTGGTCAGGATCTAGAGCATAGGAAGATTTTGATATCCTCCTTGCATGACCATGTAAGATGGGGAAAGAACACCAAAG
Organism: Pinus taeda; assembly: GCA_000404065.3. NCBI lineage: Eukaryota > Viridiplantae > Streptophyta > Pinopsida > Pinales > Pinaceae > Pinus > Pinus taeda. The sequence goes on along the minus strand of APFE030674427.1, from coordinate 149 downwards.
GGAACTTTAACCTCAAAGAAGCTAAACAGGTAGTAACAGGATTTAACTACCTAAACCCTGATCAAGTTTGGAAGAATATTTGGAAGAGCCCCCACTGGATGAAAATAAAGCTATTTATTTGGCTAATTCATCATAGGAAAATTTTAACT
>APFE030674424.1:7618-34006 GCA_000404065.3 Pinus taeda | reverse complement strand
CCAAAAAAACCTAAAATTATATGGTTGGTCATTTTGCATGAAAGGTAATGAATATTAAATGATGTTGAATTTAACTTCAGATTTCAATTATTTTAAAGCCTTTATGTGTCATCTCAAAATACTTCTATATTAAACATACAAATATATGATTTAAGATTTAAAAAACAATACCCTATACCAAAGCATATTTATCATTAATATTGATGTAAGTATACCTCGAAATTGAAGTACTGGTATGTAAGTCACTTTCCAACACACTCTATATTGAAGGTGGCCAATATTTTGGGATAAAAAAAATTATTTAATACAATTTTGGGATAAAAAAAATTATTTACATTGTATTAAATATCAAAATTTAGAAACACATATTTTTGTTAGTCATTTATCTATCAATTTAAAGAAAAAAAGGTTAATATTATTGAATTCAATTATTAAAAAGTTGATGAGGAATTGTGATGAAACCCTAATTCCTTAAGTTGTCGCTTTGTTTTTAGGATACTTTCAGCTTCAGGATTTTTCCCGGTGTTAAGAAACCCTTCATTTTGGTGTTATTGTTATAGATTTAGTAAATCAGGGGTAACTTCTTTTGTAATAATGTTCTCAAGTATGAGATCATCGTTTTGCATCTTTTGAACTTTTCTGTCTTTATGAGGCCAATCTCAAGGGGCACCTTTTATATGTAGGTTAAAGCTATCAATCTTGTCTCTACACTCACAACCAGGATTCAAGATAAGACATGAATCCTCTTCATATTTATGCGACTCATTCATGGAGGAAGGCAGCTTTAGGAAGGAAATTCACTCAAAAATTACGGCATAACCAAGAACCCATTGATCTTCCTAGTTTCAAAATTAAGTGACAGAGCCAAAGGCTAGGGAGCACCCTCTTCTTCTTAGCCTTGATCCTTTAAGGATGCCCTAAAGCCAGGGTTTTCAAAATCGACTCCGAAAGATCTCTCAGGGCTAGCGTTCGTTGTGGAACATGTAGAAAAAATTCCATCTATTGAGGTGGATCATCCCAAATCCATCCATTCTTGTTTAACGTATGAGCGTCATGCCATTATCTGTTGTTTTAATGGGCTTTGGCCATTCTTGTTTAACGTATGAGCGTCATGCCATTATCTGTTGTTTTAATGGGCTTTGGCCATCAACTTCTGCACTTTGAGAATGGGTGCATCACACTTGGTCCTCGAATACAGATTTGTGTTTTTTTCAAGGGTTCTTTGAGGTATTTTTCCGTAATTTAGAGGATCATCAAAGGGTTTCTAATCAAGGACTCCTAGCGTTCGTTGTGGAACATGTAGAAAAAATTCCATCTATTGAGGTGGATCATCCCAAATCCATCCATTCTTGTTTAACGTATAAGCGTCATGCCATTATCTGTTGTTTTAATGGGCTTTGGCCATCAACTTCTGCACTTTGAGAATGGGTGCATCAGACTTGGTCCTCGAATATAGATCTGTGTTTTTTTTAAGGGTTCTTTGTGGTATTTTTCTGTAATTTAGAGGATCATCAAAGGGTATTTGATCAAGGACTCTGGTTTTGGGGTTACTCTAGGCTCTCATTTCAACTATGGTTTCCTGAATTTAACCCTCTATCCATGACAACTCTGGCCACTCCAGTTAGGGCAAGACTTTTTGTTGGGCGAAATAATTGTCTTAAGACTCTTTGTTGGGCAAAATAATTGTCTTTTAATTAGAAATTAATTGCGCACACATAAATTGTTAATTAGGGTAAGTATTTTTATTTCAAAGTTATCCTGCAAAATATATACAGGTAGAAATTAATAACTAACATTAACCAATATCAAACTACCTCTCTAAGATCATGGCATTCAATCAAAACACAGATTGTTGTAACTCCTCACTCCTTGCACATTGAAACCATCACTATCAAGCACTCAAGCACTTCAATCACTATCCACTCGATCAAAACACAGATTGTTGTAACTCCTCACTCCTTGCACATTGAAACCATCACTGTCAAGCCCTCAAGCACTTCAATCACTATGCACACAGTGCTGAAATTGAAATCAATCTTGCAGAATCAACGTCACTCAGGAAAACTTTTTGGGTGGAGTGAGCAACCCATGTACCATTTGGTATAGAAGGTATCCCCCTCTATGTGTTGCCCTTTTCTATATAAGAATTTTGGGTGAAGTGGGGATATAAGCGGAAGTGAGAATGGATGGAATGGGAGGAGCAGAAGAGAGAGTAGTGGGATGTATAGAAGATGCTATTGGAATGTGGGGAGGGCTTCACTTGGAAGTATCAGGTTTGGAATAAGAGCTTGTAAATCATTAATCTCCACGATTTAGGGAAATCTTGATGCTTCTCATTTCAACTCTTCGTGACCACCTGCCATCACTCCAACAAGAGAGGGAAGTCCTCAAAACAAACAAGGTTGAACTTTTCATGGGCCCTATTTCTTTTATATTTAAAAATAATAAAAGGTGGGTCATCAAAATCAACAATTACATCTAACACATTCTTAAGTAGCTTCCAAAGACCTGTGTGGCCCTGGTAACCGTGAAGCAACACTAGAAGTTTGTTTCCCTTTATTAATTTATTAATGTAAAACAAATTTATGAATAAGGCCATCCAATTATATCATTGCATATTCTTAAAATAAGGCTACGTGCGTCACTCCTGCTTTCTCTTAATAATTGGAGGGCAGAAACCAATCTCATATTCATAGTAGCTATCTATCTATCTGATTCAGATTTAAACAGGAACGCAACAAATTACAAAGATAAACATAAACACAGAGATGCAGCGGAAATAATACCTCATTTCATTAATGTAAAACACTGAAATATGCTTACAAACATAAATGGAAATACACCAGCTAGGGCGATGGTAGCTTATCTTTGAGAAGAGATGTGGTGGATACATGCCCCTGAATTGTGTTACAATGAGGCTCGAAGGCCTATTTATTGTTGAGAAACAATGGAAAATCCTTAACATCCTAAAACCTAACCCTACAAGATGAAACGCCAAATTGTGGGCCACGTTTGGGTAAATTGGTACATCAATTTCCCGGGGTCGTAACTTTGGCACCCGATTTCCGTTTGACACGTACAATAGCTCATTAGAAAGATTTATCCGATAACTATAACTTTGGGAAGAACAACATCGGTCCATGGACCCATGTTGTTCCCAGATTTCCCAAAAAACATCGTTTAGGGCCCCAAAACGGCTCCGAAAGTTTAGGACCCGAAAAACTTCTAAAAATAGTAAATTGTGCTACAATTACGAAAACTGAAAAACTGAAAGAAACAATCGTGGGGGTCCAAATGGGATAGGTGGGTAGCCACCAACATCCACCTGGATCATTATCTATTCCAGTTGTCTATTTATTTAGTGGCTATTTATTTCCCTTGAATTCTACTATAATATACCAACATTTTCTTCTTCCAATTAATCTTACTTGAATAGAAGTAAAGTCACCTAATTCAAGTGTTTGAATTAGACGACCTTAAAATCCGAAAAAATTTAGACAATTAAAATTTTGGTAATAAAATTTAATATTGTTGTTGAGAACTTCTAAAATCTTGTGTACATTGTTTGAAGAGCTAAACGTTTTGGGTGAACACTTCACCCATCTTTCTCAACAACAATATATCACTGACTATGAAAACATATTTACTATGATAAAATTTAATATTAAAATTAAACATATAATATAATTAAAATACAATATTATATAAATAAAATGAAAATTTATCTCTCGCGTTAAAAAATAAACCATTTAGCAACTAAAGACAACTTAAAATTTGCATTATTACAATAGGAACAAGGGCATATACATTAAATTGTGCATACTTAATACGTTTTAAGTCAAATTGAAACTCTATAATAAAAAATGGATTCACATTGGCAATATTGACTAAATAAAATTAACTTAGGTAGAGTTTTGCCATTGATGTGGGTCTATGACAGGTAGATAATTTTGGAAAGAAGCGGAGGCTGCGGAATCATGCATTAACCCATTATTATTGTGTACCCACAAACAGTTCTTGGAGGAGACTGAATATTGATGAGCAGGACGGAGGCCAGGGCGTTGCCATTCTGTTAGCAGGAAGAAAATCGACATCGGCAAAGGAAGAAAACCACGTCGGGGCTCTGGAGTTTGCGCATCGCGGAGGAAAAAATCTACTATAGGGTGGCAGCGGGCTCGAGCCTTGGCAAACGAAAGCACAAGGAGTGGGTGGCCAGGTTTTTATTTTTATACTCTGCTGAAATACATTTGCAAAGTCGAACTTCAACGAACCTGCGCAGATAGACAAATTATTCACCTTGCTGTTCGAGTTTAAGATTAAGCTAGGGTTTGATTTGAAATTCATCGAACTGGGGCCGAATTGTTTCAAAAAAACCTTGAGATTCCCAATTCGAAACACCTTGAGATTCGACTAATTTCGATTAGCAAGCAAAAAATGCATTGAATGCGGTGACACAGGATGGGGGGCAAACAAGAAGAATAAGACGAGTCGGTTTTGGTGGCATTGAAAGGAAATAACAGAGAAATCTGAGTAGGCAAGCGCGAAGAAAAATTTATATTACAGACTCTGTCCTTTCACGGAATCCGGCTCCTATGCAGGTTAGACAATCTTTTGTAGTTTGAAATGGAGTAGGTTTCTGACTCAGCCATCACTTGCGAAGCATGGTAGTATTTCGTTGACCCCCAGGCGTATCAGAAGGCTAACGCAGGGGAAGTCTAGACCATGGCCGCAGTCCTAAGACAACTCCAGGTAATCAATGCTCAATTCCGCGCTTCTAGATCATCGTTTGCTGCCTTTTCTTCTGCAGAAAATGCCATACAATCCAATGACAAAGAGCCCAAGATGTACACAGTGACGCCCCCCATCACAAGTTGGCCTCAAAAACTCAATCCAAATCGAATGCTTCGCCTCTTAATCCGCGTCCAAAATGTCCAGTTAGCCCTAGACATTTTCACCTACGCAGCCCGCTATCATTTGGGTTACAAGCACACTTACGAAACATACTATAAAATGATCGAAAAGCTCGCATTGTCCAGAGAGTTTGAAGGCCTTGAGAATGTCCTGCAGCAATTAAAGAAGGACGATGTGAAATGCAGTGAGAGTATGTTCATCGTCGTGATTAGAAGCTATGGCTTCGCCAATAAACCCAAGGAAGCCATGAAAACCTACTTCAGAATACATGAATTTCGATGTAATTCGTCTGTGAAATCCTTCAACACTCTTCTCAATGCCATGGTTCAAACCAAGCGCTTTAACCTGGTGCAGTCGCTGTATCTCAGCTGTAGAAAAATCGGTGTGGTGCCCAATGTCTTCACATGTAATATTGTCCTCAAAGCCCTGTGTCAAATGGGCGATTTAGAGGCTGCATACAAATTGTTTGATGAAATGCCTAAACAAGGATGCGGTCCTAATGTTGTCTCTTACAGCACGATTATGAGATGCCTTTGCAACCGTGGGGATATGCATGGGGCAATGAGGCTGTTTGAAGAAATTTTGAGCAAGGGGTGGGTTCCGGATCCAGTTTCATATACGATATTGATCGATGAGCATTGTAAGCGAGGAGAGTTGCAGGAAGCTGTGAAGCTTATGGATCATATGGAGGAGAATGGCTGTCCAATCATAGACATTACATACAGTGTAGTTATTGAAGCTTACTGCAAAGAGGGCAAGATCAGCGAGGCCGTGAGTTTGTTGGATAACATGGTTGATAGAAAGATGATACCCAACCCGAGCCTGTGTAGCAAGGTTATTGATGGTCTCTGCAATAAGGGTGCAGTGGAAGATGCCGGAATGCTGTGGAAGAGATTGCTGAACAAGAATTGTACTCCGGATAATGTCGTTTACAGTACACTTATCTATTGGCTTTGCAAGAAGGGAGATGTTTATGGTGCAAGGAAGCTTTTCGACGAGATGGTCAGGGGCTGTATACCCAATATTGTCACTTACAACACGTTGATTAATGGGCTCTGTGAAAAGGGTGAGTTGCAGGAGGCCTGCAAGCTCTGGGATGACATGCTGGAAAAGGGATGCGTTCCAAATGTGTTTACATATAACATGCTCATTAATGGATTCTGTAAGGTGGGTAAAGCTAATGAAGCTAATCAAATTTTGGAGGAGATGCTGGATAAGGGTTGTGTTCCTTTCGCGCCGGCAGGTACACCTTTGTGCTTGTTGGGTTCTTTTAATTTCAATGATTCTTTGGATCTTTAATGAAAATTTGTTTGAGATGAACATCTTTTTAAAAAATGATCAGTTTCCCGATCCATGTATTATCGAAGGCTTTTGAAAGGAATTCAAACATATTTAAGATGAATTGCACGGAAATATGTGATCTAGCCTGTTTTACACTGCCCGTTAGAGTAAACATCAGTCACTCTGAATTTTTGATTAATTTGTCCATTTGAGGGTATGCACTCCCTTAGAGCAATATTTTTTTCCACTGGGTTATTCTTTTGATTGTTTCAAGGCCCGTATTTGCTAGATCTGTTACTTCACCTCACCACCGACTTTTTACCAACAGTTCACAGTGAACATTCCTTTTGCCTAAATGTTGGGAAGTCATAAGTAAAGGAGGAGGGAGATGGAAAAATTCAGGATTTTGAATAAGTCTGAAAATATGGAATTATCTAAATTTATGCTTAAAACTGTACACGTTTTCTAGAAATTCATAGGATAACAGAAAATTACAAAAACATATACAGAAATCATAATTCAGAAAAAAATGCACATAGTTGCAAGGGGGTGGGGGGGGAGGTTTGGAAAAGTTCAGGATTTTGGAAAAGGTTTGGAAACATCTAAGCATCACCAACTTCAAGGCCTGCTTCAAATTCATAACTGTTGCCTGCATTTTCGTCTGATGCTTTACCAATATCAGCAACATCACTAAAATGGTCTAAATCTATATTTTAGATTGTTCTCGAAGGTGAGAATTGCCATCTTTTTTGCAATAGAGTGTGTAAGCAATTATAGTTTGCTACAGACACACACAAGGTTTGAGAATTTTGAAGCTCCAGGCAGGTTTTTAGCTTATAGAGTGAAGGGGGAAGGGCTATGACTTGGGAGCCTTGCAGGGCTCTAAAGTAATTTTTCTGGGTAAATCAATTTTTAGAGTTGTTGTTGGTGTTGGCTTTTTCTTTGTAAATTTAAACTGCGGTGGAAAGGAAGGTTGGAGGCCAGTAAGTGTTTTAGTGATGATATGTATAGAAATTTTCCCAAGGCAATTAATGAAACTCAAAAAATTTCACTTCTTTCCTAGAGGTTTCCTGCATCTTAACTTACCTTGGTGAATTTTCAGCCTTAGGGCTGTTGTGAAATATAAATAAAACAACAGCAAACAACAGTTGATATTTTACCTCTTAGCAACCTCAATCTACTAGGCAATTCAAGAAAAAACATAGCAAACTTTGAAACTAAATTTCAGCTCTCTTGGGCAATCCTATGATGCAAAAACAGATCTGAAATTCACTTATATCAGCTGTAATATATAAAGACAAATCTGCCCTTTATTTTTCAATGTTAATGTTAAATCATTTAACAATTTCAGGCTTAACTTATGTCAAATCAGCAAGGCATACAAGTGCTGGAAATTACCAAACCATGAAGAAATAGATGGCTGAAATTCAAATATACAACAGAGACAATTTTGGTCTGCTGAAAACTTTATATGTGTAAAGATGGGGTTCATGTACATACCATAGCCTGATCTCAAGGCTAGTGCAATCCTTTAGCTCTCCAAAATCCTAGTTAGACAAAACCAAGAAAACCTTCGCCAACGCCAAGGAGCTCCAACAAGTGAGTTTCACACTAACATGGCTTTAAGGCAAGATGTTTCCTTTTCTTCTTTACTTCAGCAAGTAGAACTTAGTGTTTAATCACAAAACCTAACTTCAATATCTACAAGGGATGAGACCCTAACCCTAACCCTAGTATTTAAGTTGCTTCAATAATTCCAAGAGACCCTAACCCTAGTATTTAAGCTGCTTCAATATTTCCAAGAGATCCTAGTGCCTGTAAGACACGAGAAAGAGTACAAATATGAAGATCTAACGATCCAAATCAGCAAATGGCATAAGACCTGAGTCTAATAATTAGCAGGGACTGGAAGCATGGTTCCTGTCATGGGAAAAAAAAGAAGGGGTGATAGTGATAGTCGGCATGCTGGCCATAAGCTCAACTACCTAATCACCCATCAAGTGATAGAACCTCAGGGGTTGCATGAAGGAAAAAATAAAATAAAATAAAAGAAATAAAAAATAAAGAAGCAGAGTGGGAGTGTTGTTAGTTGGGGAGTTGAAGCGTCAAGAATGCTTGACCTTTTGACTTCCAATGAAGACTCTCCAATTTGTTCGTTAAACCACAGGTAACATAATGAGTTGGGGGTTCCTTTGGTAGAATTTGGTAGAGACTTAGCACTTTCTTTTAGAGCAGACTACTACAATGTAGATGTTGAAGTTTCTAAGTTTACTTAGTTTAGAAACCCTTCATGCAATTATTCTGATTTATTCCTACCTACTTGTTATTTTTCTTTAACAAGTTATTTACAAAGTAAATACTGAAAGCAAACACCAGTGCATGCTCAACATATTACAGATCAGCAACTAAAAGAAACAAGAACAAACACACCACATGACATCATTATTTTTGGACCAATGTCCCCGGAAAAAGCCAATGTGGGAAAATCGGTGCAGCTATCTGAGGGTTTTCTTATTAAGAAATATCAGAGTACAATCTGGGTGCCAAAACTGGCGTACCCAACAGAGAATTTCCTTAGCAACTATATCTCATAGTTTGAGAGAAATGTCCTGGCTGAAACCTGGGAAAACCCTTCCGGCAGCTCCTCAGCACAAAACTGCTATGCAACCCCAGCGTCTGCCCAAATTGGATTGCGTCAGCCCCTCTCTGTCTCACGCTGTCCCTGCGTCAACCCCAGGAGGCCCTGCGTCAGCTCTGGGAGCCTCTACGTCAGCTGCGCTGGCCCCTCTAGTGCTCTGCGCAACACTTGGCTGCCTCTGCGTGGCCCTGCGTGAGCCCTTGCTAGCTCTGCGTCACCCTCCTTGGCTGTTGTGTTGCTCTCCCGAGTCCCCAACACAATCTTTGCCTTCTCTGTTTCTCTGTACTCAATGCCCCTCAGCTGCTCTCCCAATCAATGATTCTACCTCTCTAAGCAGACCCTGCTATAGAGAATAGAATGACTGATCACTTTGGTGTGATCTCCAAGTGACCCTCAAGCCTCCTCTTATACTTTTCCTGTTGACGATTCAACGGCCAAGATTAAGTCCCTAATCAACGGCTAAGATTAGATCTAGCTTGATCCATGTCTTTTGGACCACTCACATAGATTCATGTTAATACTCATTAATATTTTATTTTCCCTAAGTTTAAACTTAGGGACTCCATTAAAAAATATTAATTACTTTAATATCTCCTGATCTGTTTAGAATCTACTCAAACCCTTTCTGGGTATTGGAGATCTCATGTGCCCCAACCTCTCCACCAAATTTCGTGGCTAGAGCACATCCGATGCTACCCCAAATCAACAGTAGAGAGAGTTGGGATACTTAACAATTCATTGTAAACACTGATTATCATAGAATGGGCATCACCATTCCAAGTTGATTTTCCCAAACCGGGTTGCGAGGGTAAAAATTGTTGTCTCCAATGGTCAATTTTTCGTGTAATTTTTGCATCTTTGCTTGCTTGAGTCACTGGTTACATCTTGTGATCAGTGACAAACATGTTTGCAAGCCCTTTCCTTTGATTTTCTGTCCTTGCCACTATCTTACATTGAAGCTTATTTTTCTGAGCTTCTTTATTTGTCATTTTTGAACACTTCTTGACATCTTTTAGAGAATCTTAAGATCTGGTGTACTTTTCATATCATTCGGAACGTAAATAGGTGTGTCAATTCATCTCTTGTATTAAAAACTTAGTGAACTAAAATTATAGTTTCTGTCTTAGTGCTTTCATTCTGACTTCCCTAAGAAACATGGAATGCATTTATAATGTCTGGTTCATCTTTGTTTAAAAGTCTGCTTGTTAAAGATGTAAAACACACAAAAAGCATCTGTTTAATTACATATTTTAGCCCTTTTGCGTCCACTGAATAAAAGGATGTAACTATATTCTATCTCAAACTGTGCATGTTTCATATATATATTTTTTGTTTTCAGTATTTCCTTTTCCCCATTTTTCTCTTTTGGAATCTCGGGATATTATTTGCATTTCCCTTTTGTTATATACTTTCCATTTCAGGTAAGTTGAGCACTAAACTTTCTTTGGACCTTGGATGGTAAACGTAAGCGTGATAATCATGAACAGTATATTCTATTTGTTAAATAATGCCAACAGAATCAACAGATCAAAGACACTTGAAAACCAACGAGGATATTAATAATAATTATATATGATTAGATTTGTTTCTGGTTTAACAGTACTATATAAATTGTTCTTAAGCTGGGGGTTTATTTGCATAGCATCTAGGGAATTTGTCCACAAACATCAAAGGAAGACATATGTATGCATCTATTTGATTACTGTTCTGCGGGAATATGCTGCTTTATATTAGCTGATCTTCCTTAATACTGTGGTTTATAGGTACGAGTATAGACGGGCAGATGGTGTTCAAATCAAGAAACCCATAGAGGTATCAGCACCAAAGTATGTCGAATATCTGATGGACTGGATTGAAGTTCAGCTTGATGATGAATCTATTTTCCCTCAAAGGCTTGGTAACTGCCGCCTTCTTTATGGATTCCTTGTGAATCCTGTACGTCTTGTTCATTTATATATATGGTTCTTCTGGTTTTACAGTTCTCATCTTGTGCTATTTTTTTAATGTAGGTACACCGTTTCCCCCAAACTTCAGGGATGTTGTTAAAACAATATTTAAACGACTCTTCCGAGTCTACGCCCATATCTATCACTCACATTTTCAGAAGATTGTGAGTCTGAAGGAAGAAGCTCATCTTAATACTTGCTTCAAGCATTTTATTCTCTTCACATGTGTAAGTTCTATTGCTTTTCTTCTTTTCATTTTTTTTCCAATACAGTTCAAGCTTTGATATAAGTCGTGATGCATTCCTGGCTTCTGTTTTATCATCAATTTGAATAATGTAGAGAGCTATTTTTGTCTTCCGAAGATCTACTTTCGGTGTATTTTATGGTGTGTTCATAATTCAAATGAATTGTGTAATTTGAATAATTTTGAAGGCATGCTCTCTTTGTCAAGGAAGATACTAGTGCGCGATGTTTGGGTTCTTCTCTCCTAGGTTCATGTCTTATCAATCTATTTCGTTTTTAAGTTTAGGCATGAAATTTCCCCCCATTTCTTTTTCTATGTGTAGAGAGGATTGTATTAAAGCCATTCTCTTGTGTCTATTCTGATCCGCAGGTTCAATTGAAATATGTACATCATGATCTTATTAGATAAGTCGGTCTTTTGAAATTTTAATAACAAATGATATTGATGGTGAAGCTTTTTTCAAAAGCGTTAGGAGCTAACAAACAGAAATTTTAGTGCTAGTTATACTGAGATCCATGGAAGTGTTTGAGCTTCTTTTTCTTTTGTTTTTCTTGCTAATTATTTTTAGTTTTATGAATAAATCTTGTTATTCTTTTAGGGATTTCGGGGATTGTTGTACCTACTTTCACGTCTGATTCCTAGCGTAGCAGTTTGTGTGTGTTTGGGCACATGTATAACTTCTCAATGCATAGATATTTCATAGTAGCCTTAATGAGACAACTTTATATGGATTATAGCTTTTGTTTCACTTGCCACTAGTACTAAGAATATAAAAAGAGCAAATATATAACTAGCTTACATTTTTGTACTCCTTGATATCTATCAATTCATTTTTCAGCTGAAGCCAGTAGCACATTTGGAAACCAGTTTGAAAGACAGCTAATCCTTATTGGCAATTTCCAAGCTATAGATCATGCTTTAGAGTAATTATCCTGTATTTTCATAAAGAACTTGCAAGATTAAATTGACTGGATGAATGCAAGTTAGGAAATCATATTCATTGCCCTTTAATGTTCCACGTCCATGTTGTTTTCCCAACTACAGGTTTATTGGTCCATACCTTTTTCTGATCTATATAAAGAGAGACTTAATTTGTTTGATTTTAACAGTTCTCTGTTTTTGCTATGCCCCTTTTTTTATCCCTTGCTTATAAGTGTATATTACTTTCATCAATTTTTAACTTTCTTAAACTCTTCTATTTTTTATTTCACAGTAATTTAATTTGATTGACAAAAAGGAGCTTGCACCCCTTCAGGAGCTGATAGATTCTATTCTTATTCCATATTAAATGAATAGAGGGACATTATAATAATAATTGCTGATTTCCTGGCATAGAAATGCTGGGAAGTACCAAGGTTGGTATTCACAAGTCAGTTTATTCTCTCATTGCCAGACATGAGTGAACTTATTCTCTCATTGTTAGACATGGGGGAACTTTGTGACAAGTTGCAGATAGCTTTGTGAGGTCTTTTAAGTTTGATCTATGTGATTCCAGCTTCCGTAAGAAACCCTTTAAATTCTTTAATGTATGTGTGCCCATATGTCAAATTTGGATAAATAAAGCTCTTTTTTTCCGTTTTTGTATATAATCAGAATGAATGATTTCAAAAAGTGTTCTGATTGAGAGGTATCAATTTTGAGCACCTGTGAGAACTAAAAATATTTCTTGTATTTTACCAGGACTAGTGATTTTGAGAAAAGATACCTGCGTTCCTTATTCTGAGCTTATTCTTTAACTTAAGAGAGTCTAGACTCGAAATCTAATCCAAATCTAACAGAATAGACATTTGGAGTCTTTTTATTTTTATTTTTTTATTATTTGTTGTTTCTTTTTATCTATTAGACTAACCTAAGTACCCACGGGGGATTTGAACCGGTGACCTATCGCAAGGAGTGCCTTAACAGCGCACCCATTCAACGTCAATCCAAAGCCCCGTGGGCCATTTGGAGTCTCTTGAGTATGCAGTCCATTTTCTATTAAAACATGAATCTCAGGGCCTTGAATTTCCAAGGGTCGATGCATCTGCGCTTATAAATCGCATTTCTTCCTTGCAATGATTATTCTAGCAAAGGTCGTTTTTTAACATATTCTATGTTGCATGAATTGAAAATACTATTTTCAGATCATATATTTTCTAAAGCATAACCGAAACATTGAAAGAGTCGAACCTACAGTATGAATTGGTGAAAGAATGAATTACTTCGTTTACATTCTGTACACTGCTTGTGTGTTAAATTAAATGTTCTAATTGTAGTAGAAGGGAAATAATCGACTGTTGAATGTTTGTGGTTTCAACAATGCCATACTTTTCATGCACTATCTATTTGCACTACACATCTGCTTGTTGCATCGAAGTACCACTTTTGCTAAAGGTGTTTCTCATTTATTACATCCAAACTTCAAAGTTCGTTACTATCCCTGCAATCACTTCATTCTGCTTATTGATCGTTGCACATTCATCTTATAACACGCCATGCACATGTGAGGTCAAAGTTTCTGCACGGGCTTGTTTTGTTTATGCGAGGCCTAGTTTATTTCATCTCATTCTTACTTTTCTTTAGAAAATGTGTTCTCATTTCATAATTAAAACTACATTCTTTACAGTGGGATTCAAGCAACTACCTGCACAAAAATTGAGCATATGTCACTCATTCTAAGCAGTCCACAATATGCTTAAATAATGTTGTCCTTTAAAACAATTTCAGTGACACTTCAAACAAAATAGAGTGCACAGTGTGCAACCCTATCATAACAAAAATGGATATTTGGGAAAATGGAGCGCACAGTGTGCAATCCTATCATAATATGCACGCTAAATAAGAAAATTAGTAAGTTCACATGCCAAAGCATGTAACGGAACATCAAACATTATAATTTCTTTCTTAGATATAAGAAAAAGCTGTGTGATGATCCTCAAGGTTCTAAGTTTTGAAGAACACTCGTTTCAACTCTAATTTTAAGAGGTTTATTTTAACAATCAGACCTTTATTAAGAAACAACTGCATACGTGGAAGAACCTTTCATGCCTTGGGACTTTTCCTTCTTGAAATCTTGTCCTATCTTAGCGGGTTGAAGGAGGTGATCAGCTGCAATTATTTCATTTAGTGTAGCAGAAATTCTATTTGAGGCTCTCTTTTGCTTTTAAACATGATGTTGTTACCTCACAAGATGACACCCTCAAATGAAAGTCCAAAAGATTGGTACCAGCCTATGAACAATTAAGGAGGAGGCCAATGTCATCTCACTGGCCATCTCCACGCTTTATGTTGGTTCATCCAATTTATGAGGGTCTTCTTTAAGGTAAGATTGCTAAAAATTAGACAATAATGGCTCAAAATTACATGAAGAGAGCTTTAACAAAATAAGCATTGGAGTAGGGGTTAAAGAATTAGTGACGGGAGGATCAAGACTAGTACCAAGTCCTTTGGGTATTGAAGTCAACAATCAATGACCATGGACAATAACTATGGAATTGAAATTGGCATAGCCCAAACAAATGATCTACAAAACAATTATCTTGCTGCCCACCAATGTAAAAGGTACTTGCAGGAATACTTGACGAGGAAAAACCAACAAAGCATGTATGAAAGTTTGTCTACATATGGAGAACATAGATGGAGAACATAAATTATAGCAAATACTAATAAAGATAAAAAGATGCTACATTATATCGCCAACCATAGACATAAAGATGAATAAGAGGGGTGAAAGCTATAATTAATTTTTTCTTAACATGTTAAACTATCTCCCTAATTAGGAATATATATTACCCATATCTTTTTGGCCTTTTAAACACACTTGATTCAAGTAATTTCCAAAATTAGTATTCAACAATATCAATCCCCAGAATAAATACCACGAGAGCAAAATGCTGCTGGCCTTCCATTTCTTTCCACCAAGGCTCAAAGGGGAAAATTCCCCATCTTCAACCATACAAATGAGGGAGAGATGAAACCCTTATATAGGTTTGAGTGGATTTTCTCATACAATTAGAAATAGTTTATTTCCTAGATCCATTACGTCAATGAAAATATTACATTTCTACCGTCCTGAACAAATTTCTTATTGAAATTAGAAGCAAGTTGTTGGGATCCACTCTCCTCTCCTAGAAGAAATCTAAGAGAATCATCTCTCAAAAGGAAAACAATATAATAATGTTTTCTTCTAATTGTTCTCATAATTGAGGGGCAACGATGGAGGATGCATGTGACCAATGAAACTAGATAATCTCATCCATAGCCTTCGACTTGGTAGGGATGAGGCATACACGTTGAGTTGTTTGATTTCCTTTTTTTGAATATTTGTGGCATGATTGGTTAGGATTTGTCGCTGTCCGTTAAGCAATGGATTGTCAAAAGTTTGAATAGTGCGTATGACTTGGGAAGAGTAGATTGGGTCCATGGTTGATCTGACATGTTGGGGGGAACATGGTGGCAAAAGAGCAAGTAGATTACGAACAAGAGGGAAGCAAGGATGGATTAATCTAGGTAACCACCCCAAATTCTTGTCAAAGACAATTAGGGTCAGCTACGTTGACATCGTGGGCTTAGATTCACTTTCATAAGACTTTTCCAAGGCATCGACTATGGCAGAGGCTTGAGGTTTGGATGGAGGGTGGGATGCAAAAGCACCTTTTTTAGATGATCAAACATGGGGTTTCCTCAAGCCTCAAACTGAGGAGCTGAGGTTTGGGACCAAACCTCTTCAAGCTTTTCATGGGGTTGCACATGAGCTCCACCTCCATCACTTTCAGATGTTTTGTAGCTCTCTCCTAACTCTCATTTAGTGGGACAGTTCAAATAGTTTCTCCCAGGGGTTTGAGGGATTCTACAACCTCAGAAAATTTATTTTCTTCAAAGGGGTTCTTGGATAAGAGTTTTCCTTACATTACAAAGCCCTTTTTGACCTTTGAAAGAGTGAATTCTCCTATAGGGGTTCTTCATCTGACCTTAGACAATTTTCTCAACGAGGTGTTGGTAGTGGGAGGTAATGGACAAAAATCTGTTGGAAGTGGAGATAAGGTCTTTGGGATGAACCTAAAGATGTACTGGGTGTGAAACAAACTCCTCGGGAGCAAAGGTCGCTGATTCAAAACGAAGGAAAAGCCATTTTCTGAAGAAAAAGACATCTCCAAAGTTAATTGGTTTTGGGGGAAGATGTCCCGATGAGGAATGTTATTTAGATGGCAAAAAAGCCCCTTATGGGTAGAGCTAGAGGTTGGAAGTTTAATTTCACCATAATTCGAGAATGGGAATAGAAAGATTTAAACCCTCACATCAAAAACCCCCCTGGGATTGCTATGAGAGCAAAAATATGGATTGAATTAAATTTTTTAGGATCAACCCAAAGCGGTTTGGACTTCTTAGAATGGTTGGTAAGTCGATTCTACACCAGTTCTTTTTAATTTTTGGATTCCATTTTTTTATGCAAGTAGGGAAAGGATGGACATTGTCCCAATTTGGGTTCGCTTGCGTGGTTTACCTTCAAATTATTGGGACAATTTGGTTTTTAAAGATTTGGGGAATTCTCTAGTGACTTATTTGGACCATGACTCTTCTTATGAACAATCCGGGAAGAAATCTTTGGCTAGAATTCTTGTGAATATAGATCTTCGTGAAGGGATTGTATAGATGATCGACATTGGGAAAGGAGAGGAAAAATGGTCGATTCTTGACTACAAAGGGGTTCATTTTAGGCTTAGAAGATTTCACAAATATAGACTACTTGTCAAAGATTGTGAACCTACATTGCACGAGAAGGCTCATGGTATTAGGACTAAAAAAACAAGAATATTGTCTTGATTATTCCAGTCGCTAGGAAGTTAGTGCAAAAGGTTGAGGTTCTTGAACAGGTCCTACAAGAAGGAAATGTCGGGACAACATTCGTGCAGTTGATGGCTACAACCTCATAGGTGAAGGTTGTTTCAGGGTCGGTGGAAGTGGGTTTCACACTTGCATTGAAGAAAGGTGTTAATGCGATCGTTTTTGTTGGAAATACCGGGGGAGGGGAAGGTTGAATTGTGTTTCTTCTCAATTTTTATTAGTTAAAAATATTTATATTTGGAACACAAAAATAGATAATAGGAATAGATGCTTATATATATATATATATATATATATATATATATATATATATATATATATATTATATATATATATATATATAATATATTATATATATATAATCATATATATATGGTTAATCAGTTGCCAAGCACCAACTTGGACTCTTTGTGAGGCTCCAACCTCCAGAGCAACAACTCTATTGTGTCAAGGCATCAACCTTGAATTTAGGAGCACCAACTCCCAGGACATCAATCCTTTCAGTTTTGAGGCACCAACCTCAAGGGCTCTAACCCTCTGCTGTAACTGTCTAGATCTCTTTGGTTGTAATACTCTTCTCCCAGCCCTGCTGGACCTATGAATTACTTCTATCCTCCTGTTCTTTCCACTTCTGCCAAAACTTCCGCTCCTTTCTTTTTACAATTCGCCAGCACCTCAAACTTTCCCTTGTTCTCTGTTTTATATGCCTGATACTCCTGACTGTTGGCTTCTGCTTGTTTTCTCATCGCTCGCTTGATCTTTCGGCTTCCTCTGTGCTCACTCTTTGGCTTCCTTTGTCTCTTCGGATTCATCAAATTCTTACAGGACATGTTAATGCGGAAGAGAGGCCATATTATAATAATATTGCATATTAAAGAAATAACTATATTAGAGAGGCCCCACCTTTTTTTCAATAGTCATACAATGGACCCAAACCTATCGGAAGTGTTTATTTGACTTTAAGCCCCGGGCAACACATTTATTGGAACCACAAGAATACACGGAAATACACCCTCTGAACACATAACGCCAGACTTCAAATGCATTACACCTGCATCTATAACTTCATCGGGTCCGCTCCTCCAATCCTTTCCACAACACTCTCCGACCTCTGCATTAACCGATCTCCAATCGGCGCTCGGCTTCATCGCTATTGGTCATCGGTGGATCGGCCCATCGACAATCGGCATACCACCACGCCGTCAGTTAACCTTCCCAAAATGCGATCAACGATTAAATCTAGACCGTTGATCTGGCGCTTGTCACTTACCCTGATCACCAACCAGTCTGCTCGATTTGATCACCTCCTTTTGATCTGATGGTTGACATTGATTTTGGGTAGACAAATAGCATGGGGATTACCCGCCTGAAAAGGCGGTTTCCTCTCTCCTCCCAAGTGCTACATGTCACTCGGTTAGTGGTTTCGGGTGCTCACCCTTCAATACCACTTACCACTTTTACCTCGCCCGAAATACCATTTCCTGTTGCAGAACCACTTTCCTCGCGAATTAACGCCCTCACATCTTTGCCATGCGATGATCGTCGATTTATAAGATCCTACGGATCTCATGCACTCTCTATCTGTTTCCTCCTTGACTTGATCTCAGTCGCTATTGATGGATTTACCCCGCTCTTGCTTTGGTAGCTAACTCTTCCAACCTTTATAAAATCGAAGGTTTTGGGGGTGACAACCCTTTATAACTTGCAATATGAGGGTTCCGATGGAAGGATGCGATGTCATATTAAGGATTGTTGCTATAACTTGTTTGGGTCCGTGTTATTATATCACATCTATATAATATATATACTCCTCCGCTCTTTCTACTCTGCTCTTTGCTTCTCGTGGTTTCAAATGAATCTTCCTCTACGCTTCTCTTGCTCCGTAACCTGCGTCTTTGAGGGCTTTCGATGGACTCTTCCTCTCACTTTTTGGGCATACATTACACGCGATACTCCCGATGTGGCTCCTACTCAATCTTCTGCTCTTACACTTGCTTCTCTTCTCTGCTTTGATAGCTTTGTTGCTCTTTGTTCTTCCAATAGTGTTTTCCCTTGGACATATCTCTCTGTGACTTCCGATGACTCCATTTATGTACCTTCGCTGATGCGATCCTCTTTCCAGTGGCTTTGCTCCTGTTCTCCACAAGTATGCTCTGCTTCTTCTTGGCTTCATATTGACATTAATGACAATCTAGATCAATAGTTTTCTACCATTTCTTTCATTCATGTCACTCTTTTGGTTAACTCTTTTTTAAATAGGGGCAAAGTTGGGAGTTTTCCTTCTTCATTTCTTTCTTCGGATACATCTTGTTCTTTAGTTTCATTCACTTCCCCTACATTGGCCACCTGTCCATGTCCTAGTGTCGATTTTAGTTTTTCTTCCCCTTGTGGTCTATGTTTTTAAGAATTTCTATGGCAAGGTAGTGGAGTAGGACATTCTATATAATCTCGGCTCCCGAATGTTCTTTCCTTGCACATAAGGTATTGTGGGGGATTTGGAGGAACTTCCAATATCTTCTGAAGGGGGAAAAGAGAGGGGCATAAAGTCACATTTGTCAAAGGCTAAAGAAAGGGTTTAGAGGAACTTGCAGCAGGAAACCAATAATCTATCCATGGGGCATTTAGAGCATTGATAGCCCTTAGCAGAGATACCCAATAAAAGTCCCCTCTTTCAATTGCAAGGATTTAACATGTCCCTCAACAAAACGTGCTTTCAAAATTCTAGTAGATTTATATAAACTAGAGATCATCTTTCTCCAAGAAATGTTGGGTGATGGGATCTCTACTTCAAATTTGCTGGAATCTTTGTTCAATGGCTGGAAATTTATTGGTTTTAAGGGGGAGGGGGGTTGTTTAGGGGGTCTAGTTGCAGGGTAGAATTATAGGAACATCAAAGTCTCAAATTTCTAGTGTCAATTTTGAAAAAGGTATTGAAATTTTCTCTGAAGAACCTGGTTCTACATTGACCCTCATCAATTTGGATTTGAACTCTTTCATAATTGGTGGGGATCTTAATATATCTCTGGGCGCTTTAGAGTCTTAGGGTCCGAGGGAAAGGCTTGATTCACTAGCTAAATATTTTACCCACAAGTTAGTAAACTCTAAACTAGTGGATGTTAAGCCTATAAATCTCAAAGCGACTTGGAGGAACTGTTAAGTAGGAAAAGACTGCATTGCAAAAATACTAGACCATTTCTTGATTTCTAAAGCTATAATAGATTAGTTCAATCTAATTAGGTAATGGGTTGGAAATGGCAGGGAGTCTTATCATTCTCTGATCCTCATGGAAGTTAAAGGGAAAAAAAATCCTGCTAGCCCTTTCAAAATGAATTCATCATGGTTAAAAGAAGATTTTTCATCCCTTGTAAAGTAAAATTGGAGAACATTTGATCCTTAGGTGGGTGGTTCTGCAAAGCATGCCAGTTTGAGCGAAATTACTAAGGAATGAGCTTTCAAGAAGAGACAAGCACATGATAGGAACTTAAAGAGGTTGAGAGGCATCTTCAAACTTTCTCAAATGTAATAGGGGAAGGATTTGTCAATTCTGAATCAAGGAAGGCTCTCCTTCGTCTAGAAGCTAAAAGAAAGTCCCTTCTGGAGTGAAAGGAAGCAACCCGAAAACTAAAACATATAGAAATATAAATGTGGGGATGAAAATACATTTTTTTTCCAGCCATATGCCAGAGGTCATAAGATGTGGAATACTATGCGGAATCTTGTGGATTTGGATAACATAGAACTTTCAAGTTTAAAAGATTTTGCAGCTTTAGGGAAGAATCACTTTCAGGGCCTTTTTAAAGAGGCAAAAAGGGGTTTCCATTGCATAAGTCATTTGTGTGGCACGATCTTTCCCTAGTTTTGTTGAGGAGGACGACGAGATGATCATGGAGGAAGTCTCAGAGGAAGAACTAAAGTTATTCCTTCATTCCTTTCAAAAGGACAAAAGCCTAGGACTTCACAGATGGATAGTGGATTTTTTCTTGGGCCCGTATGATTTAATGTGAAAGATTTACTATGAATAGTTGAAGAATCAAGGAGTGAGGGTAGAATGCTACCAACCTTCAAATCTACCTTCATCGCAATCATTCCGAAAGTGGATAATCCTCTGCACTTTGAATATTTTCACCTTATTTCCTCGTGTAATTATATTTATAAGGTTATTGCCAAAGTAATTGCCAGGAGATTAAAGCCCATATTATTAAAGTCCATTTCAAAAGAACAATTTGGCGTTTTAGAAGGAAAACATATTCACGAAGCAATTGGTGTAGCTCATGAAGGATTACACAACATTAAAAAGAGCATGAGTTGAAAGGGGTCGTTCTTAAGATTGACCTCTAAAAAGCTTTTTTATTTTTATTTTTTTTAATTAATTAATTTTATTTTTCCAAATAAAATATCCGTAATTTATATTAATGAAAATAAAAATTACATTTTGTAGACGCATGGTGTGTGTATGCAATCTTGAGCCATGAAATGTCTAGTACAAATATTAATAAAAATGGCATGCAGGCCCACTGAAAAAAAACCCCATGAAAATGAACCCCAAGAAGCCCATAATAATTGAAACCTCGAAGGCGTTAAGACATCAAGAAAAAATGACTTCCAAGGAGTATCGGTGAACCCCATTGCCAACATTAGAAAGAAGACGCCTAAAAGAAACAAATCAATTTAATAAATGCCGCAAAGCTTGAGGGATGTTCACGACAGTTGGAATGAAGCCCGCCAGGGAGGAGAGTGTAGCTGGGAAGGGGACCAACAACTTGAGCCCAACAAAACACCCATGGCGACAGGAAACAAGAGACCACAAGGCCTAAAAAAGAGGAGCCAACAACTAACTTCGACAACACAAGTAAGGAAAAATGAGGAATAGAAGAGGGTTGCGATAATATCCCATTCGAAACTTGCAAATAAAACGATGTCGCCCACCAGAGAAGACCCAGAAGATTGACTCCATTTTTTGTTGCCAATGATGATTTGTTGAGATCGATATATATCAATTCTTCTTCCTACCTGTGCAAGTTATCTTGTCTGGCGATGTAATGTCTTTTGTATTGATCAATAAACTAGCTATTCTAAAATCATCGCCATATGAGATAGACTGGGAAACAAGATGATTAAAGGATAATTTCAATTTATTTGTTTTCAAATCCATCGCTAAAAGAAGTATGGTTTGATAACTATATATGGATTGAGCTCCCAATTGTGTGATAACATTGGCCTTTATCTTCTTATTTATTTCTTCAATCTTCTCATAATAATCCTTCAAAACATTCAAGAAACTATGTTCTTCCTCGCTAGGAATTGGAGATGATGGTGCATATTTCACTCCTCCTCGATGCAATGAAAAAACAACATTGGAAGGTCTCTCCATGATATGTTAAAGTTATGTTTCTCCTCCTTGTGTTCTTTGATTTTTACTACTTTGAGAACTTTCTCCCTCAAGATCAATAACATCTACGACACCTCTTTTTAATCCCTTTTCAGTGTGGAGAGGAGTTTCTACTTCCATGATTCCTTGTGTCTCAACCAAGCCACCATTCGCTAGCTTCTCTAGTTCAAGATTTGGTTCATGTCTATAAGGGGCACAAGATATCTCTAATCTCCTCTTTGAAATAATCTGAAGTGGATCATAGCAGTATTTTTCTCCCTGTTGGAAATTCATTGCTTGCAATATATTTTCAGCCTCCTCTGTTTCCTGTCTATCATTTACAACAAATGGGCCAATAGTCCTGGGAAATTTGAATAAAAGTCCTTTTCTAGCTGGGATAAAGTGTATTTGATCCATGTGCATGGTTTGTATGATGAATTCCAATGCAAATATCCTCATAGGCATAAAACAAGGGATCCTATAAGTTGGAATCTCTACTCCATAAAAGCTAACTTCCACCTAATCTTCAAATAAAAACTAGTCTCCAACTTCAGATCTTTGCTCATTTGTAACAAATATTGAGCCTTTGGTAAGGTTTTTGGAGGATCATAGTTATTGATAATTCTATACGTAATAGACATGAAGGAGGCAATGTAATAATAGAAGTGCTCATTGTTTGGCTTACTCCTGACTAGGTCAATCCAATTGACCATTGTTTGCTTTTGCTTATTTACATCTATAACATTCAAACCCAGGTCCATAAACTGATAAACATGCACATATAGGAAGAGGTATACTAATAATGAAGGAAACCTAAAATACCCAACAATACTAAAATTTAGGAGCTGTGAATTAATTGCATATTCCCAAAAGGTTAGAATATCTAGTACAACATCAGGTTGCATCATCAAGTGAAACAACCCTATAGCTTGACAGTCTACTACTAAGGTTTCGTCTCTTCCAAGGATTCTAACAACTATTTACAACACAGACTTGACATTCTCAACAAAACAAGTTATGGGAAATTGGGTTGACTCGGAAGGTAGTGTTACCACTCAAAGTAGTAGGGGGCCTAAAGGGGAATCCCTAAGGGCAAGTGTTAGGCCAAGTGCAATAATGGAGTCAGCTAAGGCTCCCTTCTATTTACAAAATTTCACAAATGGGAGGAGACATGGTATATATGGAGTCACTGATGAGTAAAAAGTCAATGGATATGAGTGATCGAGACCCTTTCCAAGAAGGTTTTGAAGAATGGACCTTACTTTATTTCTAAGCAAGGGAGTATGTGCTTCTAAATGAAGGAGAATTTTGGGGGTTAGGTGTACGAAAATAGACTTTGAGAGGAGTTTCCCACACCCTAAATCCTTGTTAGAGTTTGTATCCCAGATGGTTCTTGAAGAGTAGTCCTTTTAAAGAGTGGGACCACACGAGGCCAAGTGGACTCGGTCTAGGGTAAGAGGAAAGTATGAAATAATCAATGATTTTCTTACCTTAGACAAGGCGGGAAGCATCAAAGAAAGTATTTGACTCAATGATGTTGCTTTGACCTTGGGAAGTGCTAGCCTTGGGGATGGTAGGGAAATTTTTGGTCCTAGAGATAGGGCTTGGATTTTCTCGTAAATACACCATCAGAATGTATTCAACTATGGAGGAGGGCTAGAAGAGAGGCCAGCACAGGACACCCTAGGAGATCAAACTTTTTCAGTGGCTAACTTGTCATGAAATTGATGCTCTAGGTACCCCAGTGTGGCTAGACTTGGTAGAAGGTGAAAGAGTATGAGTTTTGGTAACCACCCTTAGTAGATTAGTGCCTTAGTACTTGGAAGAATGGAGTCTATATTGATTATGTGTAAGATTTCTTGGTTTCTAGTCAAGGAGGCCTCAAAATTACTTCACAAACCCTCTAGGTCAAGTGAAAGCAATCTTCCAGCTTTTATACTTTAACTGCACAAGATGAATGGATTTTCAAGGTCAAATTTTACCTCTAGGAGGTTTCTGTCATACTACAAGGGCCAATGCATGGATATAATGTTATGATAGAGACAATCCCACAATATTAAGCAATAGTTTGCTGCAACAATTAGCCTTAATACAATGAAAATCCCATCCAACATATATGTCAAAGTAACAAGAATAACATCAACAATTTCATACTTACATCAAATCATAGGGTTGCAATCAGAAATTACGGTAGTTTTACGTAGTAAAATGTAATGACGAAAACGTTGGACAACTTGAACAGCTACCAATGCCAATTTCTCCACATGTGAGGATTTTAGCTCAGTTGGATTTAAAGTTCAACTAAGGTAATATATCACATGTTCAGTACCGAATTCATCTTCCTAAACTAACACCATTCCAATGGTGGAATGGGAGGTGGTGAGATACAAGAAGTAGTCCTGGTTGTAGTTGGGAGGATGTAATAACGGTGCATGGGTCAACGCGTGTTTTAGTGCATCAAAAGATTTCTCAGCTATCTCATCCCAAAAGAATGGAGTATTCTGTTTCAACAACTGGGTAAAACCCTTTGTGATCTCGGCGTAGTTCAGAATGAATCGACATAAAAAGTTTGCTTTCCCTTGCAAACTTTGGAGTTGGCGAAGACTCGAAGGAGGAGGCAATTTGACAATGGCTTCAACCTTCGAGGGATTGACGCGAATGTCAGCTTTCAAAACAACAAACCCCAGTAATCGACCCATTTCTATACAGAAAACACACTTGTGTGGGTTCAACCTAATCCGATAATGACTACACCTCATAAAGATTGTGCGTAAATGAATGAGATGATCAGCTCGATGTAATGAATGAGCAGACAAATCATCAAGATAGGGTTGCACAATGTGCTTGATATCATGAAAAGCATAAGACATGGCCCTTTGAAAAGTTGCCCCAACGTTCTTGAGCCCAAAAGGTAATTTGCAATAAGAAAATATCCCCCATGGACAAATCAAATCCGTTTTTGGTTTATCAGCAGGTAGAATATTGATTTGATTGTATCTGGAAAAACCATCCATGAAGGAGAATATTTCACTGCCGGCACAATCATCAATGATTTGATCAATATAGGGAGTTGGGTAATTGTCCTTTAGACAGGCTCGATTAATGTCCCTATAATTGATACATATTCTTATTTTCCCTTGCTTTTAATTAACAGGAACAATATTCGATACCCAATCCATTAACGGAATCGGATAAATGAAACCTGCTTTGAGTAATTTTTCAACTTCTGCTTTAATTACAACAACTTTTCTTGGGTGGATCTGACGCAAACGTTGCCGGACTGGTTTAGCATCAGAGTAAGTTTTGATTTCATGAACAACAATTGCGGGGTCAATTCCTGGCATTTCCTCATATGACCAAGCAAACACGTCGCGGAATTCTTGAAATAGAGCCTTATATGTTTGAATTTCATCTTCCGTACAAGCGACACCTATATGAATGTTTTCAACAATTCCAGGTTTAACCGAAATGTCAATAGGAATAGTTCGAGAAATATTTCCCAAGTTTAACTCTGAATCAGGATTTTTCATTGGATTCTAAGCTTCCTTGACAAATTCAGTCGTAAAAATTGATGAAAAATCATTTTCAAAACGATCACTCTCGGGTAAAATCGAAGATCTATGATGAAGATCTTCCCATGGTAAATCATCGACACATAGGATTTCATGAATTTGCTCATCAGTGTGAACAAGTTCAGAAAACGTTATTGAATCCGAGTTTGATGTTGAAAGTGATTCTTCATGGACCACATCCATTAAGTCAATTTTGGTTGAAGATGTGTTGGAAAGCGACTGCACGGCTTGATACGCAATTTCATATGGACTCAAAGGCATAACATCATCAAATGAGTCTATCTCAGATTTAGAAGGTACAATCCAAGGACCATCATAAACAATGGTGTCTGACGAAATCATATGAATTGTTGCAATAGAAGACGATGCGTTGATAGGAGGAAAAGGAAAAGTTCCGAGTAAACCGGCGTCTTTAACTAGTCCTACTCCAACATCCTTACGGGATAGTCGTTTTACTGACATGCTGAATGCTTTCAGAAGAGGCTGGGTTGGATGAAAAGTAAGTCAGCTGGTCTATGGTTACGATCTTTCCATTATGAGGGAATTTTATAAGCCAAAAGACCGATGAAACGACAGCTGTCATAGCGTAAGACCAACTACGACCC
>APFE030674422.1:0-15692 GCA_000404065.3 Pinus taeda | reverse complement strand
ATCATTCTTTTCTTCTTTCAATTTTCTTTTAATGTTTTTGCTCTGCAAAGCTGTGTGTTCAACCTTTACTAGCTAGATTCATCTGTGCAGGTTTTCTAACACATTTACAGAGGTGATCGTAGAGAAGTTGCATTCATAATTGCATTGAACACAAAAACTAAAACTCAAAGACCTGATTGGCATACTGAACAGCAATGGTACATCTTGTTATTCCATTTCCCACTAACTGTTGTGCAAGCTACACTAAAGGCAGAGAAACGCAGGCTCTTCAAAACAGGGGGTTTATTGTCATGTAAACCATGGCGATTGTTCCAGTGTCAAGTCCACGTGTCTCCATGTCAGGTCCCAAAATCTATCTGTCAATTTAATTGTTGAGGATACTCGGTGTCCTCAAGGGTTTTACAATGAAAATAACAGCAACCAGCAACCAGAACCTCATGATTTTACATTACAGAGAATTTCATGAGTACATTTGGGTTCTCTTTCTCTCTATTCACAAGTTGAAGAAGACGTAGCGACTGAAATCGAATCAACAGATTGCGATCATTAATTTAAGTTGCAGTTTCTGTACCCACATCCTGCACATAGCCTATACATTGAGATTCATATTCCCGTCACAACAAGTGCAGATCGTGGTCAATCGTAGATATGACCTGTAGGTATTTTCGCTCTTCTTCGAATGGAATTGGAACCAGACTGATCACGAAAAAATCAAGCCTTGATCTGCTGAAAACTTAGGCGTATATATTTGTTAACATTAGTTGCTCCGTGAACCTGATGATTTTACATTACAGGGAATTTCGATTTTGCAGGTTTTACAATGAATGGGAATTTGTGTATTTGAATTGATGTTTTTGTTTCCTAGGTAAAAATCTATCCATTCCATCCTCCATTTGGAATCGAGGACCAAATTTTTTTCCAGTTAGTTAATCACTTGAAATTGATGCCTAAAACTCTAGCGGCATATTTATCAGCTGGAAAAGAAAGGCTGAAATTCAGCTAGCGAAGTTATGTAGCGGAGAGCGAAAGACAAGCAGTTGAGGGTTAGAGTCTATTCTCCTTACATCCACGTAGACACGTCAAGACTTGCATGAGTACGTTTGGGTTCTTTTTCTCTCTATTCTCAAATTGAAGAGGGCGTAGCGACTGAAATCGAATCACCAGATTGGGATCATTAATTTAAGTTGCAGTTTCTGTACCCACATCCTGCACATAGCCTATACATTGAGATTCATATTCCCGTCACAACAAGTGTAGATCATAGTCAATCGTAGACATGACCTGTAGGTATTTTCGCTCTTCTTCGAATGGAATTGGAACCAGACTGATCACGAAAAAATCAAGCCTTGATCTGCTGAAAACTTAGGCATATATTTTTGTTAACATTAGTTTCTCTGTGAACCTGATGATTTTACATTACATGGAATTTCGATTTCGCGGGTTTTACAATGAAAATAACAGCAACCACGACCTGATGATTTTACATTACAGGGAATTTCGATTTCGCATTGAAGGGAATTTCAATTAACAGAGTCTGAGGTGTCACCGAATTGTACCTGGGTTGCGAGCTGCAGAGCGGAGGAATTGCAGAGCGGGAGGCGCCGAGGAAGAAGGTGAGTGCATAGCTCGTGGGATCCTCATTTCGAATTGGAAATGACAATAACTCTCTGCCACTGCAATTCCCGCTCAGACCCGATCTGTCAGGCGAGGTCAGTGCTAACATCGGATTTTCTGTCAGGGAATGTCAGGAATGCCAGGAGAGGGCTGTCACGAATGCCAGGGGAGGGTGGCGGAGAGGAGGGTGGCGGAGAAAGAGGATGGCTGAGCTAGTGGAGTGTGGCTGAGGGCGGAGGGATTGGCGACGGCCGGAGCCAGAAAATTGCTGGGCGGTGACGGAAACCAGGCCATTCTACCGCCTAGATAGACTACTCCTTCGGGAATTCTTCCAGCAGTATCACCTGGTTAGACGTGGACGACTACTCATAGAAAAACGCAATTCACTTCTTCATCGATGCTTTCGAGAGGGAATAAGATTGAAGAGCATAAGCCGCTCCTACACATCAGGTATGACAGTATCTGATACAAAGGAAGATGATTTGGGAAATATGGCCATTAATGGTAACCATTGGAGGTGGACTGCAGAAAGAGTTGCGTATGTTGCTACTTTGATCACTTTTTCGATTTGCCTTTGGCTCTCCTGCAAGTCATGCCTGCTGTGCCCCTAGCCGGACGTCCCTTTAGTTTTTATGTGGTCAAAATATGTTTTTCATCAATGGTTTGATTATAGCTATAAAATATACCTTTCATCAAAAGGTGTGATAAAATTAATGAGATGGGCTGAAACGAAGTTACATTACACAATACTTTTATTTATTCACTTCCGACGAGATTTGTAAACAGTTATGTTTAAGTTTGAAGATGGTACTTAATTTATGAGGTCACTAGGACCTCTAAGGTTGTATCAGGGAATAAATAAAACAAGGAGGGCTGCGAGGTAGCTAGTCTCTGCTCTGTGAATAGTAGGCTAATTTCTTTGCGAAGCTTATAGTTTCTGTTACTGGTTTATCAGTAGGACTTTCCAATAGATTCAGTAAAGAGAGGAATAGTGGTGGAGGTGCGCAAATAATGCATTGGAAATCGACATCCAATGTTGTCCACCGCCCGTGCAGCAACACACTGTATCCGGAATTCTGTGTATCCACCTTTTAGAGCTTTCCTGGATTATCTAAACGGCCAGACCCCATGGAGATTGTGAAGGCTGTCGTCAATCTGAGTATAAATGCAGTGGAGGAGGCAAACGCCAAAGCCCATAGCCTATCTCGCCCCGATCTCGACCAAAGACAATGCGGTGCCCTGCAAGATTGTTTTGAGTTATTCCACGACACGCTTCACGAATTGCACGGCACACTCTCAGATTTGATGTCAATTCCACAACATGCCAGTGACTTCGACTAGCCTTAGCTTTAAGGTCAGTACTAGCTAGAAAGACTCCTTACGGTTTGTCTACATCCATATGGACTTAGAGTTAAAGCGCAATAGAAATAAGCCTTAAGTCTCCATTATTTGAAAGAGTTTCGTGCCTTATGGCTTACGAGAAAAGCATCCCATCATTCACTGACAAATCGTGTTCCCTTCATCACCCGTATTGCGGTCCGACAAACTCCCCATTGGAAATCGACATCCAATGCTGTCCACCGCACCTGCAGCAGCACACTGTATGGTAAGTTGATAAATATATGAATAAGGAGTGATAAAACCATGGCATAATCATAAGTGGCATGGTTATGCAACCTAGAGGACATGTGTCTTTTATAATAAGTTAAAACAATTAACAAGTGGGACAAAATATGAGTAACATGTCACTGGACATCTCAACATAGCCATGTATAAATGACATGTCAGAATTGGATCTAAGGTTTCATGCTAAGGTGTTATATCGTTGTATTGAGGTTTTGTGAAGTTTTCATATTAAAGGGCATGGTCGATACCTAATATGTAACGCATCTAATATGTAACTTTACCGAGAGCCTTCAATGGTTTCCTACTAGCCACTTTCTTTCTCTCTTACCACGTGCATTGCATGCAACCCATGTGTACACGTGTTGGCCTGTGTAAAACATATGTTGGGTAACGCAGGTGTCATAGCGAAACCTGAAACAGCAGATCAATGCTCTGAGGCAGCAGGGAGGGGAGGGACTCATTCTCTGTGGCAGCGAGGAACCAAATTAGCTAAACTCTGAATGTGTAATGATTCCAAAGGAGGACATGATCCAGAAAATGCCTACGTTGATATCGAAGTGCTACTTTCCTGCTACAATGGAGACCCTGTATAAACAACTGAAAGTTTCGGATGAAGTTTGAGAACAGGTAAGTGTTTGAGCTCGAATTAGGCTCATTGCGGATACCTGCTAGAGAACCAGTTTGCATTTCATTATATGGGTTTCGTATAATGGTTTGGGGGGCAAGTTTCTCCTAGCAAGCGGTATCATTTTGTACCCTGTGTAGATCATGAGATAAGTTAGCAAAGCTGGATGTTTATAGCTGTGTAATGATTTCGAAGGAGGACATGATCCAGAAAATGCATACGTTGATGTCGAAGTGCTGCTTTCCTGCTGCAATGGAGACCTTTTATAAACAACTAAAAGTTTTGGATGAAGTTCAAGAACAAGTAAGTGTTTGAGCTCGGATTAGGTTCATTGCGGAAACCTGCTGGAGAACCAGTTTGCAACGGTTTGGGGGACAAGTTTCTCCTAGCAACCGGTATCATTTTGTACCCTGTGTAGATCATGAGATAAGTTAGCAACGCTGGATGTTTATAGCTTCTCAGTTGGTACTCTCCTAGATGGTCGCAATGCTGATGGACAAACTGAGGGGTTATGGTGAGCTTGTCGAAACTATTTTGGAGTATCTTGAAGCAGATGTTGAGGTTGGCTGCTAGAACAATTGACTGTTTAAAAACCATGATAAAGAGAGAAGCAAATGTGAATGCAAAGCTAAAAGAGGGCTTGGGCCCTTCTGTTGCTCATGTTTGTGCATTTCATGGCCAACCTGACTGCATGCGGGTAAGGCTTTCAAGTTTTTGTTCAATAATATAGTTAATATATTCTTCCACTACATAGTAATGAAAATTATTCATTACATTTTAAAGAAATATTAGACACTAATTAAAGTATCTATCAATGTGTTGTACATCTTACAAACGTTCATAAATTTTTAATTGGATATTAAAAAATACATAATGACTTATATTAATATATTCTTACACTGCACAACGGTTTATTAAATGCTCAGAATGAATTCATTGAGATTCCAAAAGTCGAAGAGTGTATCTTTATTTGGGCTGAATGACATCAATTAACTTTTAGACAATAGGAGCTCTTGTTGGCAGGGGCTGATCCTAATTGTACAGAGAATATGTTTGCTTTATTTATGCATTTCACTGTACAAGTTCTGGTTAACAAACGATCCTATTTTACCTGTACCTATACCTAGACATGGTTATACAATTATTGTTGGAGTCATTGGGCAGTGAAATGTTTCACAATAAACCAATGTCTATCATACCTTGAGAAACATAACATCTTTTGTTTTTCAGAAAAGAGGCCAAGTGAAACAGCGACAACTTATGAAAAGCTACAACAGCAAATGGAGGAGGAGGTAAAGCCCAAAATACCAATTACACAATGGGTGCCCCTTACAACTGATGAACCATAGTGAAGTTTTAAATTTATGCAAGCCATTTTATGTATCATGTTGATGATAGTTTTGAATGACCGAATTCCTATTTCAAAAGTTAAATATGCCATCCAAAGTCTCTTATTTGAATTA
The DNA here is from genome assembly GCA_000404065.3 of Pinus taeda. Lineage (NCBI taxonomy): Eukaryota > Viridiplantae > Streptophyta > Pinopsida > Pinales > Pinaceae > Pinus > Pinus taeda. The sequence goes on along the minus strand of APFE030674422.1, from coordinate 10,364 downwards.
TATTATAAAGTGCATTTTTTCAAATTTACGGGTTCTGAGAAAGCCCCCAGTGAAAGAGCAAACTAAGCCATTGAATATAAAGCTTCACACAAAATCAAGAGCATCTAAAAGGGCTGAATTCGATCACTTAGTATCTCCAAACCCTATTCCTAAATGATTTTGTGCATTTCTACTTAGCATCTTCATTCAAATAAAGCTTCTTTAAGTTCATAATGGTTCTTGTCATACCTGGAATAGGTGGATGAAAAGCTTTCCTATCTCGAGAAACAAAGGCAGGAAGAGCTATGACTCAAGAAGGTATAGGTTTCAATTCCAGTCGTATTTCTCTTTAGGAAACTGCAGTAAATTATCATTCCAGAGAGAAGATGTTATGGTCAAGAGCGCTTGGCTAATCTTCATTTGAATATGGCATAGGTACCTTCTACAGACTAACAGATTACAGGTGGCGATCCCCACAGCCGCTCAATCGTAGCCGAACTAACTGAGATCATAGGTTGAAGAGACATCTCAGTCGCAACCGAACCGAATGAGATCACAGGTAGCGATCCCCACAGCCGCTAAAGGTAGCTAGAGCGGCAAGTTTTGTCTCGGCGACAGAGATAGGTTTTTCCTTTCTATTCTCGGCTTTGAGTCTGCATAGTAGATCTCGCATAGTCTGCATAGAGATAGGTTCTTCCTTTTATGTCTCGGCATCTACATATAGCTTTGAAGTCTGCATAGTAGATATAGCCACGGAGGTGCTACAAAATAACCAGATGGCAGTGTCAAAGTACCAGATGGCAGTGTCATGTAACGAGATGGCAGTGACATGAAGACAGCAAGCAATCAAGCAACTTTTATAATGCATTCGATACCTCCCATAGCACTTAATGCTTCGAACTAATGCTAACATTGTTTTAACACTTTCAAAATGCAAAAAAAATGTAAATGAAACCGATGAATAAAATGAATATAGTATATAGTTTGGCCTCCCTGCCTCGGGAAGAGGCCAAATAACACGGTAAATAACAATGTACAAAAAAAACTTTCAATATACATCATCAACTGCCATTAAGAAACAGCTCACAAGCAGCTTAACTAATGCTAGCATCGAGGTTTTCGATTACTATAGTCCCTGGCCATTGCCAGATGGCAGAGACTAATAAGAGAGTAATACTTTTTATGTGATTGTCACAAGGATTTTAATATTTTTGAAATTTTATAATTTTGAACGTGGAAGGTTACATTAATTTGAAAATATTATTAACTTTGAATTAGAGAAATCAAATGAGTCTAATTTATGGTGCTCGTTCTGGATTTATACTTTTTGGTCTAGAGTAATGCATATGGTAAAACAATAAATTATAGGAAAGCGCGTTGTATATTAATATATATAATATATATATATATATATAGATATATTATATATTCACTCTTGCCTAACGCATCATGACATACCATTGAGTTGAGGCTAAACTTTGATGTCTATATTTTATAAATAAATAAAATTTTTTTTTTCTTAATTGGATATCTTTGTATAAATAAAACTATTTATTTGTATAAATAAGGAAAGTTGATTTAGAGTATGTTTAGATTTTTTTAAAGCTAGTTTATTTATATGTTTTTATTTTTTTTTAAGATAGTTTTAATATTTATATTATAAAATAAAGTAAGTTTCTTTTTTTTCACACACACTAAATATACCTTTCGTTTCTTTTTCATGTGATTTTTTTGAATTGAGTTGAATTTTGGTGTTTGTATAAATAAAGAAAAACTTATTTGTATAAATAAAGAAAAGTTTATTGTCTTATTCATTGTGTTTCTTTTAATAAATAGAGAGGTTTTTTACATAAAATTTGTGTTTTTTTTGTTTAATTATGTTATTGGTATTTTTATTATGATATTTTTGTAAGTTTATTGTTAATTGTTTCACGTGCTTGATTCTTCTTCCAAATCGACTGATCGAATACCCTTCAAACATAATAACTCTCAATTAGGTGGTCATTATAGTTATCCAATTTGAATACTATGAGAACTAGTCAATCTTCTCCACCAAAGTGTGACATAGAATTTTTTTTTATCGCATTCCAACCATGGTTAGTGCATGCTCTTTCTACTTGATCGTAGTATGCTCCCATTGCATTTTCACGCACGAGAGAGTCCATTCCGACCACACTCCCTTCTACACATGGCTACACCTCAATCTGGGCCACCAACGCACAAACAACCTGACGCAATTCCACTAACTTGTACATTATCCCCTTATTACGTTCCTTGCAGGTTCACACTGAGACAAAATATAACTGGCTTACCTTTCTTAATTTAATGGTGAGTAGGTATTGAGATCAAAGGAGATCTACTTGTGCCTAATATTTTGCTTCATTCATTGCACCAAGTGTATTGCCAATAAGGTTAAGGAAATTCTCTCCTTTATAGAATTCAAGGCTACAAAGAGGATTAATAAATAGAGCCCAAATAATTTCATACCCTCACACTAAGTCCTAAAATGAAATGAATTAGAATGAAGAGAAAATGTGTAGAAGACTCACACATATACTTAGAGATATTGCACAATCTCATAAACTTTCAACCTTTCATTATTTAGAGAATTATGTACACATAAGTTACAAACTCCCGGTCGGAATTATGTCTTAGAAAATGCACTAGGGAGTTGCACCCTTTACCTACACATTATAATATATACACTAAAATACTAAAAAATTATCTTGATGGGAAAAGAGAAAATTGGACATCTGTCTAACAGACCACAACTAACTGATTCCTAGCTTTATAGTTCTTACCTCGGGAAAGAGCCACTTGGCCAACCACTAAAACCACCAAACAAATCAACTTACTAATTGGCATTATTACAATGGGACACAAGGATATTTTAGGAACCCATATTCCTATAACAAAAAAAAAAATATTCTTCTACAAATTGCATCGCTCCATTAAGGTCATAAACAAAATAATTTGCATAGGGTGATGCTCCTGCATTATACTCCCTAAGTGAAAATTTTGAACTCCTCGTTATTTATTTGCAAAAGCCTCTAGGGTCCAAAACAAAGTGTAGCTGTTGCTCACATATCTAGTCATGTTGTTTCCCCAACCTTGATTTCAATATGCTAGGATCTCATACTTGATTTTGCACTACGCCACTAGCTTTCTTGACGAAAACTTGCATAGACAACTTGATGCTAGTTTTCCTCTTCCTTCCTTGATCTCAGATTCTACTTCACAATTCCATCATCTCTACCATGTTGATGTAGTTCCCTCTAGTCAACCAAGTGTTTAAATCGATAAAATTTTCCCTTCCATTGTACCTTACCTCAGGTACTACCTCTATCAGTATCATTACCTTCTTAATATTCATGCCAAATCTACCTTCTTGTTGATACATGTTAATATGCCTTGCTGGTTTAAAATAACACTACTATTTATCATCCTGAACAATTCCCAAGAGTGTAGAATTTCACTCTCCATCTCATTACATTCTTAACCATAGGATAAACCTCTTACATATTGAATGCACCAATAACAACAAAACTCCTCCTCAATGCTGCCTTCAATAAAATACACTATGGCAAGCTCCTAGCTATCTTCAAAAATAAAATTTTGCCCCATATTTCTTTTTTGAAAATGAGATAAATTGTCATGAGACAAACTTGCCTCAAGCTCCCTCCTATTTTCTTCTCTTGGTAGCGTTTGTTTTCTCTCCTTATCTTCAATGATGCTTTCAGGAGTTTGTTGCCCACACAAATCTTTTGAGGTTTCAAGCGCCTAAGCTTCACATTCTCTGTAATCTTTCTCTTCCTCAACAAGGTTCTGTAAAGAAATTGCAATATTCTTCTCCCATTTCTCTTCATTTATCTCCACAACACATTGTTTCCATGTCAAATCCTATGTTGGCCTTATGAAAGGCTTCCTGCTATTTCTGGAATTCTAAATTATGGTTACATCTACACATACAACAAACATGTTATGCAAAACAGTTTCTATCTCTTGAATTTTTGCTACAAATGTATGGGTCTTTGTCTTGTCATACAAATGAGTTCCTCCTTCAACCCTTTCACCATATCCTATAACTTCCTAGATGACATTATTGTCATTACTTCATAAAACCATGGTTTCCACTTGATAAACATTTTCTTTCATTTTTGGGTATACTACTCCTTGAGGTACTCATATGTACTTTGCTTCATAACTATCTTCATAATCCAACCTTCTTCTCTCCTTTCTTGCATGAGACAGTAGTGTCTCCTTACCAATGGAAAATTGTTGGTTTTCTTCTTGTCCTTGGGTTCTTTTGACTTTAATTGAATCAACCAAAACACATTCTGAAGAGTTCTTCTCACCAACTCTCCTTACAACATTTTCATATTGAACCAATCTACAAGCCTACGAAACATGCATGTTCTCCTATTTTCCCTATATCGATTGGTCTTCAACCCATGACAAAATCCTTTAAAAAAGGACCCAACAATAAGACATGTACCTAATTAATTATATCTCTAGGTGTACTCTTTCTCTCATTAGCTTAGAGAGTGTTAGGGTGAGCTTCTCTATGGCTTCCCTTGACACTCTCTTCAAGATATACCTTGGTATCTTCTTCCTCAGTGAAAATTTCTTGAGTCTATCCACCTTCTAAAATCAACTTCCTCTTACCTTACACTATCAACATAATTAATCTCTTTTGGAGTTTCAACTTCCTCCACAATCGCATGAACTTGTTCAACTCCATGGTGCTTTGTACCTGCAATTTCAAACTCACCCAAACAATTAGATAAGAACACATTAATTTCTTCCTCATCCTAAATTGATGTTCTCGACACTATCTCCTTGTGTTGAACTAAGCACATCATTATTTCATTATCTGCATCATCCTTGCATAGGGCTTGTCCTTACTATGGTTAAAAAAAGTGAACTTCTAATCCCTCAAACTCAACAAACCTAAATTCTTCTTCCAGTAATGAAGCATTCATGTTGCACCTCAACCTCATTTGCAATAGAGGCCACTTAATCTTTTTCCTCCCTTTCAACATCTAGCCACCTCTTTGGGCTTCTTGGAGCAAGCCTATCTTCTTGACCTACCTTTGGAAAATATGTCCATGCCTTCGATCTACAAGATCTTTTCATGTTTTTTCCTCTTCCTTACTTAAAAAACCTACATCCACACATAATCTTTTAGTTTCAAAATCACAAGGCTCTCTCGCCTCCTCTTTTGTCAACAACACCTCCTACTATTTTTTACTCTTTCCATAGCCCATGAGACTTTCCACCAATCTCGTCTCCCCATACTTAAGAAGTGGTTTGTAGAAATGAACTCCTCCTTCCATATGCTCAGCCACTTTGAGCTCTTCTTCTTCCATCTAAGCTTTTATTGATGTCCTCATCCCCTGCTTCCCTAATTCTCTAAATTTTTGGGATTTCTTCTTAAAATTCTTATGTCTAACACATAATTGGAACCTCCTCATTAGTTCTTGTCTTTGATTTTATTCCCTTGCTTGTAGGTGTTGAATTAGTGCATCAATTTGTGCCATCAACTCAACCATCTCCTTTTCAAATTCCTTCTAGCTTAGTTTCCTTACACCATTTTTCTTGACATCTTTATCCCCACTGATGTGGCTTTTACTTGACCCTTCATCATGACTTGCAATGGTCACCTCTTCCTTCTTTTCTTATGCTCCTCCATGTTCACCGTTAGCTGCAACCTAGCCTTGTAACACACTTCACCTTACTTGTTACCTGAACAACTCACCTCCTCTTGGTTATTGGTGTCCCTCTTGGTTCCCTCCTCTTGGAACCCCTTGAGCACTCTTTTCTCCTCGATAGTTATTGCTCCTCTCCTCACATTTTGAGAGCTCATTTGGTTCCCTTTTCCTTGGGGACTTCCTTTCTCTTCCTCCTCCTTCCAGAGTTAGTTGGAATGGTTCTCTATGTATGTAGCTTCTCTGCTTCAGGGTTTTTCTTTTGCTAAAGTCTTTTGAAAACATGACTTGTGCTCTCCTCAATCTATATGTTCTTCTTTTGGTGAGGAAAGCTTCCCATGCCGACATGAAAATCTCTGCTTGTACTTATTTCTACTTGTGCTCACAAGTTTCTTAACCAAACATAAACATGAAACTTGTTATACTTTTCTGGTTCACCTCTTCTGGAATCTCAACATCTCAATTCTCCTAGTTCTAGCTCTAGATGGTGTTCTTTTATCCATTTCTACCTCTGCAATTGGTTGGAGCTCTCCCTAGTTTACTGCAATCCTGTGTGAGAGTTTCTCTTGCCTCCAATATCTCTTGTCCCTTTCAGAATAACCTATGTCTCTGGTTTTGTGCCTCACATCCTTTGTTAGTTATTATACCAATAAAGAAAGAGAAATCATTACCTCTCTAGTCTAGTGTCTCCTCTTCACTAATTGCAGGATTCAATACTCATCTTTATCTTATTGGCTTTGTTTTGTCGTTATTTTCCTGAATTTGTTACTCTTAATTTATAAACTCTCATAGCACAATAATAGCAGGCTCCTCGAGTGGCCTACTCATTACCCAGGATTCTTCCTCATCGAGCTGTGGCCCTTCCCTTTTACTGACACCAATATTTTACTTTTATTTTCAAAAGTTGTGTTCAAGAACAAATCTACAAACTCCAAAGCTCTCGATAAAACCGTTTCTTCATTTAAAACAAATAACTCCCAAATCCGAGATAATGTTATGGCGACCCTTTTCTTTTTGATATGACTCATATAAAATAAATTTAAAATTTTATAATGTTTACCCACATTATTGTACGACATCCATCCTTCATATTATAAATTGGAGCTCATATGCACGTATGCAAAAGTCGACACATTATTTTATTAGAGAGTTACCTCTGTTGGAATAATAATTTAAACTGTCATGGGGCGATAACGACCGCAGCATAATGTTTCCAGAAAACATCCATTTAAGCTCTGTGCGATGCGATCAAGTCGCAGATCGCATATCGCAAGTTTTTTCTTGTTAACCTTCATTACGTCCTTTCTATTGTCTGCGATTGCGATTTGGCAATGTGATCTGATCGCATATCGCAAATCGCATGTTTCAAACAGTTATGGTAGCGGCAGCACATCTTTTTCACTTCCACCGGTGCGATTTTGTGATGGGCCACACATTAAATTCAGAGTTTAATTCTCCTGCAGACTGCTGTCTTGAAAAGCATCACCGCCTCTTCTGCAATAAATACACAGATAAACATCAGTAGATATTTTGATTAGTTTATAGTTTAACTCAAGTATTTATCTTCTTATAAATACAACGAACAACAGATCTGTTTGATGTATGTGTAAAAAGAAAAGGAACAAAAGTTCTGTTTTCTGTGTGAGTACAAGTAATTTTGAACAGCAGTTCTGTTTTTGTACTCTGAGAGTGAGCAGAATTAAAAGGAGTTTTTTTTTTTTTTTTTTGCAATGCACAGCAGTTCTGAAACTCTAATTTTTTTGAGATAGTGAAATTAGTTTCTGGAACTGAAGCGTTCATATTGTAATCCCTCTGAGTAGAGGAAGACTATTTTGTAACAATTTTATTTTTGTTATGATTAAAGATCCTGAATTCAAAACAGAGCGTTGTTCTCTGTGAAATTTCTTTTGTGTTTGAAATTAACAGAAATCTCCAACATGGTATCAGAGCTAGTCTAGGCACTCAGTGAGTAAAAAAAAACAGAGTTTGTTTTTCACTGTAGGAGTTGTAAGAAGTTTATTGAGCAGATTCTTCCAACAGAAAACGTTTTTGCTTGTTTTTAAACTTTACAGACAGTATCTCTTCTTTACCTATACAGAGTTATTAAGATGGCAGATGTTGGAACAGTGTTGACAAATTCCCAACTGCCACAGTTTAATGGGAAAAATCACAGTTATTGGTCCATAACAATGAAAGCATTGTTCGCTTCTCAAGGAATATGGGAGCTGGTTGAAACTGGGTATGCTGAACCTGCAGATGCAACAGTGTTGACTGCTTTGACAGTAGCAGAAAGAGACCAGTTGAAAAGCGACAGGAAGAAGGATGCGAAAGCCCTCTTTTTTCTCTTTCAATCAGTACATGAAAGTGTTTTTCCACGGATTGCAGCAGTGACAAAATCCATGGAGGCATGGGATATTCTCAAAACTGCCTATCAAGGCATGGAGAAAGTGAAGACTGCAAAGTTGCAGATGTTGAGGAGAGACTTTGAAACACTCAGCATGAAGGAATCTGATACAATAGATTCATTCTTCACTCGGGTTATTGGGTTGATAACCCAGATAAGATCTCATGGTGAGATTCTTGAAGAAAGAAGGATTATAGAGAAAATCTTGAGAAGTCTACCCTCAAAGTTTGAATCTATTGTGGTAGAAATAGAAGAAACAAAAGATATTTCACAGTTCATGGTAGATGAACTGAGTGCTTCTCTTATGTCTCATGAACACAGACTGAGTAGAGGAACAGATTCCTCTGTTGAGCAAGCATTCAAGACTTAGATGTATTTCAGCCAAGGAAAAGGTCGAGGTAGAGCAAATAACAGAGGTCATGGAAGAAGCCAAAACAGAGGCATATATTATCCTGCAAGCACAAGCAGAAGGAGCTGCAATCAGAACCAAGATGAAGGTTCAAGCAAACAGCAAGCCCATGGACAAAGGTATGACAAATCCCAAGTCCAATGTCATTATTGTAAGAAATATGGTCACTATGCCAATGAATGTAGGAAAAAGAAAAATGACATGAATAGTAGGCAAAATGCAAATTTTTCAAATGAAGAAAATAAGAATCCAAAGAATGTGTTGCTAACATGTAACATTGCACAAGACAAACAAGAAGATGTTTGGTTCTTAGACTCAGGTTGTAGTAATCATATGACTGGAAATATTGCAATGTTTTCCAATTTGGATGAAAATGTGAAATCTGAGGTAACAACAGGAACTGATACTAAGATATCTGTCAAGGGTAAGGGCAAAGTCAGTATTCGAGCAAGAAATGGAGAACAGATGATTGTGCCAGAGGTATACTATTTACCTGGTCTGAAATGTAATCTTTTGAGCATTGGGAAGCTCATTGACAAAGGTTACAACGTGTGCTTCAAAGATGATAAGTGTACAATCAGAGATATACCTCCAAGTAAGAAGATCATTGCATAGGTGCATATGACCAGCAATAGAATGTTTCCTCTCAAACTCAGGGCAGATTTGAAAGAAGGAAGAACTATTGCAGCTGTAACACAAGAAGTCTTTCAGGAACAAGTGAAAGATGTGAATTAGTTGTGGCACTTGAGATTTGGACATCTCAATTTCGGAGGCCTGAATTTGTTGCACAGAAAAGGAATGGTTAAGGGACTGCCATTGATTGAAAAACCGGACAGCCTTTGTGAAGGTTGCATCTTGGGCAAGCAACACAAAGAAATTTTTCCAGCAGGAAAGAGTATAAGGGTAAAAGCACCCTTGGAAATTGTTCACTCTGATGTGTGTCGACCGATGCAAATACCATCATTTTCTAGAAATAGATATGTCTTAACTTTCATTGATGATTACACCAGAAAAACATGGATGTATATGCTGAAACAGAAGAGTGAAGTGTTTGAGAAATTCCGCCACTTCAAAACTCTTGTTGAGAAACAGTGTGGGCATTATATGAAAGTGCTCAGAACAGATAGAGGAGGAGAGTACATCTCCAAAGACTTTCTGCGTTTTTGCAGGGAGAATGGCATACAAAAGAAGTTCACCGCGAGGTATACACCTCAGCAAAACAGTGTTGCCGAAAGGAAGAATAGGACCATTTTGACATGGTTAGAAGTATGATGAAGGCAAAACACTTGCCTCATGAGTATTGGGCAGAAGCTGTCACTTGCGCAGTTTACATCTTGAATAGATGCCCAACTAAAGTTGTCATGAACAGAATACCAGAAGAAGCATGGAGTGGTCAAAAGCAAACTGTCACTCATATGAGAGTATTCGGTTGTGTGGGTTATGCACATGTACCGGATTAGCTAAGGAGAAAGCTTGATAGTAAGGGGGAGAAGTGTGTGTTTGTTGGCTACTCTGATGACTCAAAAGCATACAAACTCTATAATCCATCCACTAAGAAATTGATTGTAAGCAGGGACGTGCAGTTCATTGAAGATGAAACTTGGGATGGAAGCTTAGAAAAAATACTGAATGTGAAGACAATTGTGTCTCATGAAGAAGAACAGGAAGGAACAGCACCAAATAATCCTTCCTTGGTGGTTCCTCCTCCACCACATCAAATTCAGCAAACCACACCACAAGCTGAAATTCGAACAGCCTTAGGAAATCAAGGAAGTGCTTCTTCAAGCACACCACAGGGATCAAAAATACCCTCAAGTTCGGATGGAACTCCAAGCACACCAAGAAGACCAAGATTCAGAAATCT
>APFE030674421.1:0-19712 GCA_000404065.3 Pinus taeda | reverse complement strand
AAAAGATTGGTACTATGGCATACAAATTGGAGCTTCCTGCAGCTTCTCGATTGCACCCAGTTTTCCATGTTTCATGTTTAAAGAAGGTTATAGGCGACAAGTTCCCAGTTCAAACAATATTGCCAGAACTTGACAAGGAAGGAAGAATTATATTGGAACCGGAAGCAGTCACAGAAACAAGAACTCGACAGCTACGAAATCGGTCAATTTCAAAGCATCTTATCAAGTGGAAGAACTTATCCGCTGAAGATTCCACATGGGAGGATGAGAATTTTATATAGAAGCATCCAGAACTACTGGTATAAACGTCGCGGTGCACTAAGGATATAAATGATTCGGTTCTATTAATTTTAATAAAGCATAGGGGATAGAAATAATATTGTGTAGTACTGAGGCATTAGTTCTATGAAAGCAATCTTGATTTAAGAATTAAAATGCACCGGGAAGTTAATTGCAAACAATACCGGTGCTCGAAGAACTAAACGCCTTGGTGATGTCTTTTTCCAAAAAGGCACAATCATGTAAAAAAAATGTCGTAACAATAATTTTATATAACATAACACATTGATGTGTGTTTATGTTATGGACACACTATTTTTTATATGAGATTTTCTCTTTTTGGGAAACATCGACTTGTGATGGTGCAATTATTGTGATTTTTAAAATCTGTTATTCATTGAAAAACTGACATATATCTTATAACAATATTCACATAAATTAAAATGTGATTAGTGCATTTGTATATGATGTTTGGATTAATTTGTTATATTATAATATATCACATTTCTTTAGTATAATATTTAATCATCCATATATTTAATCAGTGGTGTAACATTTCACAGCGACATTGGATAACACAATAGAATAGATTAAAATGTATTTTATTATATATCAATAAAAGGCTCTTTGTGATACAAAATGGAATTGTTATTGGTAACCCCTTGTATTTCAATTGGGATACTATGTACATTACATTAAACAAAATGTTTGATTTTCATAGACAATTATTTAAAAAATACAACAGGTTGCATTGTTATCCAAATAAATCATCATTCTTTATTGGAATTGTTGTCAATGCTTGAGCTACTTCTATGACTTGGGTTATTTAGACGAATATTTTTTTTTATTGCATCGATTGTTTTCGTCTTCTTGATCTTATTCCATTTGCAAACATAAAAATAAAGTGTAATAAATGTATCTACATTGGTGAGAATAATGAAAATTGAAATAAATAATATACATCAATGTAAATCAAATAGCAATATACCATAGCACGAAGTGACTCATAAAATGTACACAGTTTCAAAACCAAGTCTCATGCCTTATTGCAACAAGTCTTCTGCTAGCATAGTTCCATACTTTGTTTCCTGCATGTTTTAAACCCCATATGATAAATCATAGATTTAATATAAAGGATTTGTTCGTTCTATTAATTATAAAATCACATAAGTAAAACAACATAGATACTTACAAATTCCACAACTAATTTTTGATATTCCAACATACACTCACAACCCATATTTAACCCAATGTCAATCAATTTTTCGTATTGCTCTTCTTTGTATGTTAGCACCCATTTGAAGATATTCAAGGATGGTTCTTTTAAACTTAAAATATACAAAACTAAAACCTTGAGTTGTTATAAGGAAATATTAACAATTACTCACAAACTTTGATATCAACCATTTTCTTCCTTGTCGTCCTCTTATGTGTTAATGAGTTCCGTTTTGTTTTCATTTTTGCAAGAAAATACTTGAAAATTAATATTTAATGCTAAATTATTATTTTATATGTACAAAGTCAATCACGATTACATACATTTGAAGCATGTTGTTGTTGAGATGGCTCCTCCTCTAATGCAATTATGTCCATTTCTTTGACCATCTTCTTGTACATTTTTTTGGACATTCTTACTTGCATGTTCATATGTCAACTTGTTGATTCTTTGGATTTGCATAATCTTAAAGAATAAAGTAACAAACTTATATATATATTATATATATATAATATAACAAAATTGATATTAATAAATAACGGTTTGTATTAATATATAGAGATAATTCTAGAAAATCATTTTAATTAGGAATATTTCCTTTGTTTTTTGTTATATGTTTTGTTATTGCAAGTTTGACATGTGTCATTGACCATTGCTTTCGAAATGATTCCTATAGTTTATATATAATTTGGTTCATGGAATCATTGGATTGATTTTTATATTGTAAGTGGAAAGTACGTCTATAAGTTCATTCCACTAGATCCCTCATAGTTTTGTAAAACGATTCCCCCTTTTCACTAACCTCCAACACCATTTCAGATGAGCTAAGGACCAATTCATCATCACTTACATATTCTATTATTTTTCTTTTCTTAGAATGACATTGATATTTTCCTTCGTTGTTGCTCCTTGTATAACATTAAACTTATATGAATTAATAGATAATTTGAAACATGTTATCTAATATTCTTAAGTATATCATTAATGAAAATAAAAAAAAATCATATTGAATAGTATTTTTGCATTCACCTTATTCATCCTTCTACAATTTTTCTATCAGGATTTTATGCTCTTTTGCATTTAGATTAGAAATAATTTTATCGACTTTCTTCATTTTGTGGCTTTGCATGAAACATACTAACCAATAGATATTAGTTAAACTTACACATAGTTCAAACATATTAATTTTGTAAAAAATTTAGAAAAAACTTGCCATCTCTACTTTTTATGATGTGCTATCATTATGTCAATCAATATTTTTGCTACTTGACAACTTCTTAAACATTATTTATGACCATACAACCTATACCATTCAGTGCAAAACCCATTAAATATATTTTATACATAAATGAAACAATTTTAGCCAAAAAGATCTATGGTAACTGGTGGGTTTAGTTGAATTAATGCCCTGATGCATTTAATCCATTAAACGCACTGATCTTTTAATCGTTCAACACTGACAACTAAATACAATTTTTTAAAATAATTCTAAATTATGACTGTGCAATTTGTAATGATAAAAGCACCCCAATGACTTAGCCATGTTATTTGGCAGAGGCCCTTGATGTGTTATATTACACCTGGTGCACCGATAAACAGATTAGACAGAGCCAATAAGGTTATAATATACCGATGTGTTTTATTACACAAAGCACAACAGTGCGTTATATTACATTAACACACCACGAAACATATGCCATTTTTAAAAAAATTGAAGAGGTCGACAAAGTTTGGATTTTATTCAATAATTAATCCCGCTACTTTACATGTCAAACAACCAAATATAGTAAGGACACAAACCCATTAAATTTAAAATTCCTAAAATGAAAAACCCTAATTGTGAAGTGGTAGAGGGAGTTAAATGCTAGGGTGAAATTTTGTAGTAACATAAGAAAGAAAAGTAAGGGTTTAAATTAAGTATTGAATTTTTTTTTTTTTTGAATTCTAATTAAATTTAAATAGGAACAAAGGTAAAACTTTTTACTAGTAAATCAATAATAATTTTTTTTATTATATTGGATTTTTTATTTATTTATTTATTATTATATTATTTTGAATAAATCTAATAGAAATTTTACAAATTTTTACCAATAAGTAAAATTTAGAATTTTTACTATGTAGGTTTTGGGTGAATCATCATACCTTTCAAATCCCGATCTTTTTGTATTTCCAAAATATTTTGTTGCTCCACAATGTTTCCAATATGTCTCTCTTGCAAATGATCTCTCTTTTAATTATTTACCCTAACAAAAATTGTAAAAAAACTTATTAGTAAAATCAACAATAAAATTTATTTTTTTAACTATGCAGGTTTTGAGTGAATCTACCTTTCAGCATTTGATCTTCTAAATATTTCGGTTTCTCCAAAGTATTATGCTCTTGCACAGTTTTTCTGGCATGTCTCTTTTGCAAATGACTCTCTTGAAATTTTGGGAAAAATAATCAATAACTTTTTACTATTCAAAAAACTTTACAAAATTAGATTACTAAAAATTAATTGTTGCTCATTTTTCAATTTAAAAAAAGAAAAAAGAAAAAAAAAACTTGCATTTTTGTTTGTGTTTTTTTTCAAACATGGGTGCTTGTGCATTTATAAGTAAAGCGCACAGAAATTGTCTGGGCGCCAATTTTTTTCAACGGACTGACATGATATCTTATTATTATTATTATTTTATATTCGAAATCCTTAATATTTTAATGCAACTACTCAATTTGTATTTAAATGCATCAGTGTTGTAATTGTTATAAGAGCACAGACATGGTAGAATTATTTTTTATTTTTAAAAACCCTGGAAACAAGTACGTGGCAGTGTTGTTTTTATTTAAATGCATCAGTGTCGTTTTATACAAGAGTACTGATATGATAACATATTTTATATTTTTAGAATTTCAAAAACTAGTGCTGGTGTTATTTGAATGACCAGGTGATGTTATGATTTAAATGCTTCAGTGTGTTTCATCCTAATAAAAGCACCAGTAGGGTTTAAAAACTATCTAAAATTTTATTTTCACATAAAATGCCATATTCACTTCAAATTATTTTCTAAGACACATCGACATGAATTATTGTAATTCATAACATACATTTTCTGCTTAAAGTCACCTTATTTTTAAAAAATGGTTTGAAAACTATATTGAAATTTAGATTGTGGTTATATGGTTCTCAAATTAATTTTAGACATGTACACAAAATTTTGTTTCTGATTTTGTTCAAATGCATGCAGGGATATCAATAATATCAAATGGTCAATTCTTCAAATTCCAACTAGTTTCATATTACTAACCAAATTTCGTCGCGTATTTCTCCCTTTCCATCTCCATTAAATTCATATTTTATTTACATTTCAATTATCTAATTGATTTTTTTTTAATCCATGTCAATTTAAATTAAATTGTATCCAAATTTGTAGGATCATGATGCATAATCGAGTTCAGATGCAGAAGACGTTCTTCCATTTCAAAAACTTTCATATTTCTTTGTATTTGTTTCTACTTTATAGCCCAACCATGTATTAATGAAGGGAGATCTCTCTCTGTTGAGAATTGTCTAAGATTTCAACTCCTTTGACAAAATTTAAATTCTGACTAGCTTGAGCTTTTGCTTTCCCTAATTGCTTCTTTGTAGAAACAGTTTCCTCTTCTAGCTTTTCACATTCCTTTGACTTCTCTTTTAGTTTCCCTGGAAGTATTTCTTCAATCCTATTAGATTCTTCTAATTCAGTTTTTAAAACAATGATTTATGACTCATCATACTTCATGAGTAAATCTTTGCTTCTTATCCTTTCTCCTAAGGTTGTTTATTTCTTTCAAAGCACTAATAAATTCAGCTTCAAGATTTACTTCACCTTCTTCTTCATCAGACTCCATTTCCTCTTGTGCTTCACTATGGATTTCTATGACCACGTGAAGATAATATTTAGCCTTATCTTCATTAGATGATAGTTCATCCTCTGAGTTGTTGTCCTCTTTAGGGAAGAATCTTTTCATCTTGAAAATATTTTCGTTCTTGAATTTCCTAAATTTATTATTTTCTTTTTCATCACATTCATTGTCTACTTTACTGTAGGGGCACTTAGAAGCATAATGGCCAAATTTACCATAATTAAAACACTTAAAAGGTAACTTACCTTTATACTTTCCAAATCCTCTCTTTAGCTTCCTAGTAAATTGTGATTCTTCCTCGTTTGATTCATGGCTTCAATAGTCATCGTTATCATGTCTCTTATTTGCTACTTTGAAGGCAACTTCCCTTGATGCTTACTTCTCCTTATTGATCTTATCTCGTAGGCCATCAAGATTCCATGATGATGATACATGGATAGTTTCTCAATATCTTTCAGTTCTTCCAAGGCAGAAAATTTTGCATTCAATATGGAGTGGAGAGATCTCAAAACCTTTTGAACTACCACATCTTCATCAATCACTTCCTCAAGTCCTTTGCATTCAATATGGAGTGGAGAGATATCAAAACCTTTTGAACTACCACATCTTCATCAATCACTTCATCAAGTCCTTTTTAACCTTTAACAGTATTAACTATATCATCCACACGAAGGAAAAAGGTTGCTAGTTTTCATCTTCTTTCATCCTTAAGCTTTAGAAATGCATTTGATGAACTTGTAGTTTATCTCTCTTTACCTGGTTAGATTCTCCTTCGTAGGTGCTTTATAAATTGTCACGCGTCTCCTTTTTTTATTTATAATGCATAAATTTGACAAATTTTGATTTTGAGAAGCCACAAAGGACAACATTCATTACTTTTGCATTGTGGTTGAAATCCAATTTTTCATGTTTATCAATGAAATGAGTTTTTGGCTCTTTATATCCATCCACAACTGCATGCCAAACATCAACAGCAAGAGACATCAAATATACCCTCATTCTCACTTTCCAGAAGGCATAGTTTTCTCCACTAAACAGACAAGCTCTATTTGTGAAACTACCATAAAGACTAGCCATGTTTTTTGCTGGATCTTCTTTCTAGTGGTTAGGCTATTATTGAAGGAACCTACACTAATACCAATTGTTGAATACTAAGAGGGGGAGTGAATCAATATTCTTATCTATTTGTAATATTTAACACATTCACCTTCAATATTATATCTAATTCACAACTTAAATGAGCAAATAATAAACCATTCTCAGTCAAATTAGCACACCGAACAAAATATATTTAACATGGAAATCGATATAGGAGAAAACCACAAAACAATTTCTTCTTTATGGATGGATTTAGGCACCAATATATAATTACATGGTTTCCAAGCACCCACTTATGGGAGACACCAATCTTGTTTCAAATTTGTAGGATCCAACCCTCTGGAGACACCAATCCCTAAAGTTTTGCAAGCACCCACCTGTAGAGAACTTCAATCCCCTTTTAGATCGTTGGTTTGTACATTGTTTGTTTCTAACTATATAAACTCTTTGGTCTAAACTCTTTACAACAATCTTCTCTACAACTATTCAATGTCTCGCTACACTTTAACTTATTCTCATTGTAATCTTATATTCTTTTTGTTATGCACTTTGTCTTCTTCTCATTTCAATATGATCTGCTCTTTGTTTTGCAGTTTCTCTACCTCTTATCATTCACACCAGTTTCCATAGTCACTCTCACTTGTCATCTCATTCAATAAAAAACATTGTTGTCCCTATGTACACACACCTACAACATTCATCCTCACACACACATGTTATTCCTTAGTATTTACATTTTTTGTCAATCAATATACATGTTTCTTGCCTCTCTGACACTCTCTTGATAGCACATTCACACCTATAGTCCCACTACTTGATTTACTTGATCATACATTTATATTTTATTTCTTCTCATATTTAAATCGATCCATGTTTTTGTCCCATAGTACTAAACCATGGAATTGACCAATGGTATGGATATTTAGGTCGAAAACAAGGAAAATATTCTTTATGCGCTTTCACATGAGTATTGGGAAAGATAGAAGTCCAAATAGTTTCTTGAGTTTCATCTACACGTTTCCAATTGGGAACACTTAGAATGAATGCATCTAAATGTTTTACCACTAAGATATAGGCCCTACATCTCCCTGAAGCCACTATTCCAAGTTCTTCATGTTAATAACTTGTACACCAACATCTTGACTAGCCCCTCAACATAATACCCAAAAAAGAAGTAATATATATATATATATATATATATATATAGTTTCTAAATTTCCCAATATTCCATACGCCTTAATTTAGCAGAGATATATATATAGTTTCTGAATCACCAAATCTTCCATATACCTTAATTTAGCAGAGTGACGCGGGGGAGCGACCCTAGGAGCATGCTCCCAAAATAAATAAATAAATAAAAATTTGTTCCCTAGCTTTTCTTCACAATTGTTTTTTGCAAAGACATTCGAAACACAAATGTTTTCATAGAAACAAGAATTTTTGAGTGGGGTATCCTGTTACACAGTATTTTGTCACACCTCCTGCACTTCCCTGTGACATACCCTGAAGTGCCCTCTTTGTCTTATCCCTTTAAGCTACCTCCTTGAAATGTGGGCCTAATCCTATCTTTGGAGGAGTCCTAACTCCCTCTCCCACCCTATAAATTCCTCCTCTCCCATTCCCAAATGGTTGGCCAAGTTAGAGTATGGGGTTGATCTATGCCCATTTGCACCCCTATGCTGAGCTTGTTCTTAGAGCCTATTCATTAGACTTGGAGGAGTCTTGGAGAGTTCCTTGGATTGGACTTGGATTAATACTCAAGGAGATCCTTTTAACATCAAGGCGATGGTTGTAAGCTTCCCCTTTATTCTTTAAATAATAATACAACTACTGGTTCATCTTCCCAAAATATATATGTTCATGTATGTATTGGTTTGGCAATCCTTGATCATCTAAATAGGTTATTATTGGATTTGTTATTCATTTTGGTATGCTTTGTTGTCTCTTGGTCACTTGTGTAGGTACATAAGTGCTGGAAGAAGCAAGAACAAGTACGTGACACAAGCGGTTCGAGGATCTCAACAAAGGAAATCGAATTAGCATCAGAGTAAGGTAGGCCTTCTCTATTGTTCTAATTTTTAATTTATAATATAGGAAGATGTCTAGTTGATTGTCCCTTCAGTTGCTAGACCCACTCATTGGGCTAGAGGGATCGTCTCTATCTGCAGAGAGGATTAAACTTGCCAACCAACCTAATATTCAATCCTATGGCCCTAGTATTGATATGCAATTCATGGTAATTTTCAATAAATAAAAAATTCTCCCTAGCTTTTCTTCACAAATTTTTTTTGCAAAGATGTTCTAGACGCAATTTATTTTTCAAAGAAAAAATATTTTATTTTTCCAAGGAAAAATCGTAATTTTATTAATGAAAACAAAATGACATGTTGCAGATGCTAAAGAGAATTGCATCATCAAGTCAATGAGTGATGATCATAAGTTCATACAAAAACCAACTAAAATATATATGAAGAGAAAAGTTAGGCTTTTCTCCATATATTTTTCTCAACCTTGCACCATTCCCCTTGTGACGGCGTGGAAGAGACAAACACAAGCTAATTTCCCACTTCTAGTCTTGCAGTGTCCTTGTCTAAATCCGAGTTGTCTGATGTATGTAGACATTTATTTCCACTGGTATACTTTACTTCTGGTATCTTTGCTAGTTGAACTGGATTTCTCTATAATTCAAATGGATCTTGTGAGGTTTTCCCTTGTGTTTATGGTTCATTTGGTGTCTGTTTGTTCTCATTGGGTGTGGGTTCTTCCTCTACTTCGTCCTCGTCCTCATCAGACTCAGGTGGGGGAAATTAACATCCTTTGGGTTGTTTCCCAATCTTCTTCCTTCTTCGGGTGTCTTTCTTAGCTTCAGGACACCTATTTTGAAGGTGTCATGTTTACTGGCAGATCTGCATCTGAAAGATGTGTTTTCATAATCTAAAAGCTATGTCCAATTCCGTTGATTGTGAATCAGTTATCCATGCGAAGGTGAAGGTTCTTTTCTCCAATATTTGGGTATCTATAATGATGTATCACCCTATGATGTTCCCAATACCTACTAGGACTCCATTGTCCCAAAAATGTAGAGGAGGATTGTGCAGTTTAACCCATACTGGAATTCTAGTTATGACCATGGTATTTGCATCAAATTCTTGAAACCAAGGGGTAATGAAGAGAACCGTCGATCCCCAGAACCACGGTCCTTCCTGAAGAATAATGTCTCTTGGTTCCGATGTTGGGAATTTTACAATGAAGAACCCTTTGGAGCAGAGGTGTATTTTACAATGTATTGTCCAGTTTGTGAAAATCCATTGAAAACAATCTGCTAGTTTTGGCTAGAAACAATTGAATCGACATATAATGGCTTGAGGTTAAAATGTAGCACAATGCTCATCTGTTTATGGAGTGCCTATTTTAATTTCTGGAATGTAATTCAGTTGCTCAACTATGCAAGGACTAGGATAAGTACATGCTTGATCTGAAGGTGTTGTAGCTTCATTTTTTCCCTATAGTATGTTCTTGTAGGAGAGTCCTCGATTTGTGTGTTTCTATTTTGATTCTAAGATGTTAGATGTACTGATCCTAAGGCCTCCTCCAACACCTTTTATTTTACTGGAGGTCGCAGCTCCACCTCTCAGTCACGAGTTGAGGGTTATGGAGGATGTTGATAAGATGTTGTAATCCATCAAGAACCAGCTATCCTGCATTGATCTGCCCCCATGGATCAAGTGTTGCAGATGTATAAGATATCCAATATTTTGCATGATTTTTTGCTTCAGTTGCATCACCTTGTCTATTGCATGCACCCAAACTAATGAAGACTTCCGGACAAGGGTTTTTAGAAAGATTTGAAAGCGGATTGGTTTTATCTGTTGCGGGAAGTCAATGTCCAGTTTGTTGTCAAAAATCAATTCTTCTTTAGAAGACCCGATTTGTGATGAGATCAATTTGAAGAGATTGTTGGAGAGGTTCGAAGCAGGAGTCGCCCCGACTATGCCAATTCTATGTGCATTATCTAGATCTGGCTTAAGAAAACGAAAACGGGTGTGGAAAGCCTGGGACAAAGGGTGTTTGTCCTTATTGAATTTTGAGCCTATTAGATCTGAGCCTGATGAACCTTAATCTGGTGTTTGTTTCTCCAGATCTGAGACTACATGCAGGTTTGTTTGATGCAGACGCCCAAACCCCAATATAGAGTCGATATACAAGTAAATCTGCAAATCTTGTTGCATCAGAGTCTATCCGATCAATATTGTTGTGGTGAAAGTGTTATCCTGTTGTGACAACAGAGGGGTCCCAGGGTGTAGTATTGGTATGTTGCAAAGGATATGTCTGCTAGTAACCATGCTACCACCACCGTCCTTAAAATCTCCAAACCCATCTGTAAAAATCTTGTCGAATGAACCCTATTCAACCAATCCATTAAGGTTGGTATGTCATCTGCATCAAGCACGGAAAGGAAGATGTTTCGTTTGATACAGGGCGCGATCACTTTGGTTTCCCCGAAGGTGGAAGTTGCCATAGGGCCATGGGCTCCATCCTCTAAATGTTTCTGGTACCCCATGCTCCATAATGCAAGTTGTCCCCCACATATTAGGAAGCTCAACATAACCCCTCCCAGGGATGTGAGCTCACCAAAGGCCTGAAGCCTCAGATCCAAAGACGCCATGTGAACCAGCCAAGGGATTGTTCGTGGCGGCCGAGTCTGAACCCGCATATCTAACAGATGAAACTCTAGCACAGACAAACTCCATTCCCCTCCCCCCAGATCATTCAGAGAAAAAACATTTGTTTAGTGGGGAAACAAAATATTCAAGCCTATGGCCCTAGTATTGATATGAAATTCATGGTAATGTTAAATTCTTAAAGTAAAAGTGAGATTCTCCTTTATCTTTCATTTTCATCCTTTTACTTAAATTTTTAACATTACCTTGAAATGACTAAGGATGTTTGCGAGTGGTTCCGACCTAATTGGATTTCATATGGAGAAGGTGAATTTTAGGTATCACTCAAAATCCAGTAGACTTATTAGTTTTTCATGATTTCAAGATTGGGGGGATTGCAATGATTACATTGGATTTTGTCATGTACTAGGGTATGGGACTCGTATTTAATCAGGAGCACCAAGCCCTCTATGTATGATCTAAAATCCCGATCGAAATTGATACTGGTTCATTAACTTTTAAAAAGTGTTTGCATGTATTTAAAATCACCATGAAATAAAGCTCAATTTAAATGACATAGGCAACTTGTAAGGAAATTGCAGCAAATAAAAGTGCTCAAAATTTTGTACATCAAAATCTAAGCTCTGACTCATCAGAATAAGGCTACCAGTGCGTTCAGAAGGCCTCAAAACCCCTATTTAGACTCTTCCCGCGCTAAAAAAAGTTATCTAAATGGCTTCAAAAAGCCAAAAACACTCTCTGCTGCAACTAAAACAGACTTGGAACTGTAAACCATACAAGAAATCAACCTTAATGGCCCAATGGTTGGGAGTGTGGCTTATAAAGCCCCTGGTTGGGGGTTCGATCCACAAATTGGGTGATTGATTTTTGATATTCAGCGGTGGTTGTATTACATATATGACAAATATTTATGTTATTAAATATTATGGTAGTGGGGTTAATGGACTCACCACCCCACACCACACCAACATACAACATATACAATATGTTATGGCCCATAGGTCTTATCCAATATATATGCCCCTCCATACTATGTCATTGCTAAAATAGGCTGACTCCCACTATCAAACAATATGGTGGGGATATGGCAGAGCCGATAGATATGGTGGGCTCACGCCATATCCCTTCCCCCCATATGTGGTGCCAATACACTTTAAATAGCACATTCGTTCCATGTATATCGAGAAACACTAGGGGTCCATTGGAAATTCACGTGAACTATGGCCGGAAGCTCTAGGGTTCGATCCCCAATCCACATTCCACTAACCACACGATGACTCTTGTCACTCTCTAGACACGCCTCATGTCATCTGGAACTGTGAGATTGAAACCCTGATTGCTGGAACTGTGATTTAACTGTTGACTGCCGAAACGTTGAGCATTGACTTTGACTTTGACCTATTGACCTTTTGCCCTGCTTGGACCTGAAATTCGTTCATTCAAGTTGTGTTGGATTAAGAATGACAAAATCTATGCCATGGAGCTAGTTTGAAAAGCATTTGATCACTTTGACTCTTAAGCATTTTCTGGAACTTTGAGCATCTTTTGGATCCTTTGGATCAATGTACCTTGATGTTAGTGATAGTGGTTTTCGAACTCCTCTATCATAGCCCTACTAAAAATGTACCCATCACTTCAACAAAATATTGACTTGACATGCTACACTTTTTATATCTTATGTTAATGCTTAAAGGGTGATATTAATGACAAATATCCTAAGATAGACAATGATTTCGATGATATGAAGGTATTTTTGTACCATTATTTTTTTGGATGCTAGAGGCCCTTTAGCGCCTATTTGTTGATGTATTTTCAGTTCAGAGATGGATTACACGGTGATATTTTGGTTATGTGCACCCTTACATGCTATACAAATGAGAACTTGTAATTTGTGGACCTATGATTTATGAAGATTATAAGTACTAGGTGATTGATGTAATATGGTTTAATCCATGTTTTTACATCATTATACATGTGTTTGTTGACATATATGCATCAAAATATATAAAAATATATATTTTATAAAATTCGTTCCCAATTCGCTCCCAACCCGGAAGCTTATAAAAATTGTCGCTCCCCACTCTCGCTCTTGCTCCCGCTTCCAAGCAGCCTTGGTTTAACAACTAACATGTGCCTAGAATGGTATACTTTCAACACTCATATAATATCTTTTTCCTTAACATTTTTCCACTTTTTATCCTTTCCTAATACCTTTTCCACCCATGTTACCCCATTTTTGGCTAAGGTATGAATGTTGTCATTTATTCCACTTTTATACTTATTCTTATGCATTTTGAAGTGAAATTTTCACCTTTCATGTAACACTACTCAACCAGAGAAAAAAAATGCCTAAACTCTATGAAATCACTTCAACTTCTCTATCTGTGTCTCGCGTGGTTGCTTCAAAATTGACCCCAATTGTCATTGTTGCAACTTTGATACTATCATTCATGATGATAATTATGCTGCAATGTGTCATGGACAAATTGAAGCTACTACACCTCTCGAACTTCCATTTCATTGTTATGTTTTAGATTTTCTCATGTTGCAACTCTAAATCATTCTTGTTAGTAATTTAATCAATTCTCTAGTTGTTCGATCAGGAAGAACACCTGGCACTAGAAGACGGAGAAGTCAAGAGGAAAACTAGATAAAGAAGCCAACTCACCATTGTTGGAAGGAGAATGTTGAACTAATCCATGTTGGATGTGAATTACATCTAGATCCATGACACATTAAAGCATCTTGTCTATGTTAAGAGACTTCTACAAATTCTAACTCAACCCTTGGCAAGACTTGATTCTGGCAGTTGCATCAGCCGCAAAAATGACACATTGAACACTCGATAACCCAAGTCACTCTAATGGCTCAAAATTCATACAAGGTCTTATTAGCAAGTATTCGATCCTTAAATAATTTACATAATTTTTTGAATAACACATCGTAGTATATACATGTCAATACTATGTTGAGTTCATACTCCAATCACTTCCATGTTGACACCTGGGCTTAACCTTGACACATAGCTCCTCGTGCCAGCTCGCAATACTTGTGACAATGTTAGTGATATGATTGTTCTTTGATCTTTGGCTTGATGGTGGAATATCTCCTTTTTCTTCCTCAAATTTCTTCCACGATGGGAAACCTGGAAATTCATGTTTGTTTCAACTTTTGCAACGAGGCCTTTATTCTCAACTCTTCATCTCCATTTCTAGGCAACATTCCAATTGGGCACTAATTGAGTAGTCTGTTAGAACTTCATTTCCCAGCAGAACTATTTTGATCTTCGTAGTAGGATAGGACATAATAATATCACTGACCCATTTGTTCGTGAATAACTCATTGGCCGAGACACTCACAAGTTCGTCATTTATAACACTCGCAAGGACATTAAGACCGACGTCCGTGAGTACCTTAAGGATTTCCTAATTAGTACCATATATTTTAACACTGCCGACCTTCAATTTTTGGATCAAATGAATTGATTCTTGTATAGAGGACAAGTGGATAATTCGTTGAGAAAACTTTAGTAGTTATAGAAATGATCTTTTGTACTCTCGACATATTCTTGGGCGGGGAGTTACATCTAGACTCTCTCTCCCTAGTGTTATAGAGTTTGAAGGAATGAGCACACCTACAATTTTTTTTGGTTGAAATCCCATAAAGGGGCCACAGAAATACCTTGTTGAGCCATCCATGGTAGACCATTGATATACCTTGTTGAGTCATCAATGAAAACACATATTCAACAAAGAAACGGAGTTGTGAAACACACTTGTACTTAAGTTAGTCTTGCACTCTGACAACAAGATGGGATTGGTCTCAAAATAGAAAAACACTCCCCACCTTTGTCTTAAATCAATTCACACATTTTGGATCCAACTAGAAGCGACCCCTAGTGTGGTGTCCCCAATATTTAGATCAATTCTCCGATGAATACAGACTCTTCTGTTGGTTGAAGTTGTTTCGAAGAAGATAGGTTCATCTCTTGTTTGAGTGGCCCACTTGCAACAAAGATATAAAGGGGTTGATGGCCTAGTCTACCTCCTTTGTGTGGCTATGTATCCCCTCAACATTTGTGTAATCTTATTTGGTGTGAATTATTTTAGATTATACCATGATTACAACAATATCCAAGAAAATACAAGATAGTAAAAGCCGACCCAAACAATGTATACGCAAGGGTTTGCTAAAAAAGATTCTTTATTATGGCATATGATCTCACAAAACAATCACAACATCGTTAGAGGAGAGGCTAGCCATTTCTAAAAAAATTATAATGGCTAAATAATAGCTAGTTAATCTCTAGTTGACTTTCCTCTAGGAAATATTATTTACTTGTCATCCACATGTCAAAGACTAAGTAATTTTAATAAAATATTGTAATTACAAGAATAGTTTGCCCGGAAGGGGGTAAGTTTGACTCAAGATTATTGAGGTAACTCAATGTTCCCTTTGCTATGTCCTTGAAAGTCCAAAAGATGATGAATAGTAGCCCCAAAATGCCCATTGACTCTTAAGATGCTAGTATCCAACTCAAATGGCTAGAAGGAAATTCAATTTGGTCCATGAAGCAACTCAATCTGGTGAAGGAGAACTCGACATGGTTGAAGGAAGAAGCTTTGACTTTACAATGGCTAAATTTTTGTCCACTCATCAACTTCTTTGTCCATAATAATGCAACATTCCACTTGATTTTCCAAAATGACAAGTTTGAAGTTTTGACGACTAGTTGACTTGACGTTTAGCAGCTAGTACAATTCGACATTGCCACCCTTTACTAGATCTCCAATGCCTTGATGACTTTGACAATTATGTCACTTGGGTCTATTGTAATTTTCCTTCATTTTACCTGGGTATTTCTCCATTTTTCCACATCATCACTAGTTTATCCTTGTCATCATGCCCCTGTGTTGGATATCTAATGCCCTTGAGGTTCTAGAGAAACTAAAACTTGAGTTATGTTCCTTTTCTCTAGTAGGATACTTTTGATATAATGCATGTCCAAAACTATCCAACACTACTCTTATTTTGCCACTTGGAAATTTATAGTACCAGTTGACCAACTTTCATCACATGTAACTTCATCTTGCCTTCACTATTTGGAAAAATTCCTATGTGGCATGGTATCTTCTCCTCAAGATAAGCATTTTGGGACCAAGTTAACTTGTTGACTTTTGAGAATACTTGCATTGGGAAAAGCAAATTGCTTCCAGAAATGTGAAAAGTTGACTTTGTGAGACTGCGATGTTGAGAACTATTTGAGGAACACTGCACCAAGGCCAAGGCCACATACAAACTCAATAGACACATAACCATGTGGTAAGACATAGGTGCACATTGACCCAAGATGGATTGGCCCCTACACCGGTGATAACCGCTACAGAAGTAGGCTCCTCTAAAACTATGAGTCCCATATAAGTCCGTCTAGTTACCTCCAATCCTATCAACTACCAAAGGATCAAAAGATGTACCCAAAGGGACTAGCCACGGCCTAACCAAACACAAGATCCAGGACACCTAATAGAGGGCCTCACATGGTTGTTACAAGGATATAACTTGTGACTTTGGGCAATGATGTTGAATGCACTAAAAAGTTATGTGTATCCTTGTTAACATGAATCATAGTAGGGCCTTAAAAATAAAAATGTTCGAAATGGCCTAATTTGTCACTAATAATCTATGCCATATTGGGTATTCAAAAATGTAGGTTTTAACCCCGTATAGAAATTACGGGCATACGAATTCTAAAACACAGAAAATAAACAATGCGAGAGCATAACACATAAAACACATATACACAGATATTTTCCCTTGGATCCCAAAACTGGGACTACCAGCTTAATTTTTCATTATATTCCTTTCAATGTTACAATACATATTTATACATGTCGAACCATCCAATACCATGGACTGAAAACCATCGCGTCCAAAACCATGGACCGAAAATCATAGGTAGGTCTGCGCAACCTAATATAGGGTCCAAAAAAAAATTCTTGGGGCAACGCCGTAAAGGGGGGCTACCCGCCCTCCTCAAACCCCCTAGACAGAGGGGGCTGCCATCCCCCCATTGTGCAATCGCCACAACAAAGTGGGGGCTCCGCCCCCCTCTAACCACCCGATTTACTACATAGGTTAGTCGTGGAAAGAATATAACACAACCCAACAAAAAAGATAACCACCCTACCTGAAATATCATCCACCTACAAAAATTATACCCAAAAAATCCAATCACAAATCTAATCAAAATATGAACCATGAGCTAATCTCCAAACTAGGTCCATGCAAATATAATTTTTATGTTGCTCAGATAACCTTCTAAACATAGAAATCCCCATAAATAAAAACTTCTAAAAATAGAATTTCTCCAAAACATGAACACCTCTAGCTCACCCTAAATTTGAAGCATAGGCCTATCTCCCCCATGGGTATCCAAATACCCTGTCATTTGCTATTAAAAAAGACCAAGTTTCTAGAAATAAGAACTATTACAAAGAGTAGAATCAAAAATATAAAAATGCTCATCAAACTACCCTCCATCCCCAATGCATCCTCCAAAATCTAAATGTGAATTGAATGCAAGGGGAAATCTATTATATACAAAATGTTGGAAACCTGAATTGAATGCTCTGTCAATAATAGCACAGGATGTGTTATCCCCCAACATCGAGATCTTTGACTAGTCCCTGAAACTCATAGAATGCAACTCTAGAACAAGGTAAGGCTGAAACAAATCCCTCCAACAAGTTATATATACATTTAAATTACTCATAAACCATCAATGCCACACAAAAGGTCGACTAACTAATCCATCCCATAATGTACCCATTAACATATGCTGGAAAATAACACTAAGTTATAAAGGCAATCCAACTTTAATAGGTTCAATTTGGCATACTAGTGTATAGCACCAGCCACGTCCAATTAGATAGTCCATATGCCACCCTGAGGCCATTAGACGATGTCTTCTATCTCAACATACTATCTTATCACAAAGTTCATTATATGGTTAATGTTAGCAGCCTCAGATTATATCTTTAGAACATAGTGTACAAGTTGGGAACGTCCAAGATATTATTCCATATTTCCAGCCTCCTCTTCCAAAAGACACGGTCCTAAATATCGAGAGAAGGACCGCTAAAAACAGGTAGACTCAATATATCTTGTCTGTAAAAAAGCAAGCGTGTCTTCCCAAGATAAGTGGATCTTACAATACACATTTAAGCAGTGGCTTCCCTACTGTTGACAAAAACTGGGGACACATTCATTTTATGCAAGGATTATATGATAAGGACCTTTAGTTTTCTTCAGGAATTGTATTGTATATCTTAAGTGTGAAATTTAGCAGTTTGTCTTGTAGTGATGCTCTGGTAGAAATTGACATCTACTGAGTTTGTAATTCTTATATCTATATGGCACCTTAGATCTGTAACTTTCTTGGAAATTCTTGCATTCTTCTAAGAGAGGATTTCTTTTTCAAAGTCTCTTTATTCCTTCAAGCAAGTGCACATCTCTGTTTCAAGTGTACATAGAAACCTAAAGTTAATGAAAATATCATCTTGTGTCTTTTAAGCAAGTTTTTCTCCTTTACACTTTGCAATATCTGTTTTAGATTTACTGATTTTGCTCCATTCTTGGCCCTTATCACATACACATTGCAATTTATATCTTAGATTTGTTGATATTGCTCCGTTCTTGGCCCTTATCCCTTAGTAGACGTTGTAGACAATTATTTGCTGCAATTGTCACACCTAAGCTTCCCGAAGATGTCCTTAACTTATTTTCAGCCAAAGTTGGGAATATTTTTAATGAATTTAAAGCTTCTCATTTATTCTTAAGAAAGGCAATTGACATTTTGCTGGATGTATCATCATTGGATGTAACAAAGTAACTTGCACCACCATGTCATACAGTTTGCAGTGCCTCACATGTGTGGCTGTCTGTGTGAATCAGTTAGAGAAGTCCTTTAAAAGGGACCGTGGTATCTTTAAGGTACTGTCCTAGTGATGCTTCCCATAAAGGTAATTTACACACAACTACAAACTTTCTGATGAATTCGCATCCAGCCCGTAACCAAGTTTTGCCCCCTCATCTCTGCTAGTTTCTGCTTACGTAGATGGCCCACTCTACAGTGTCACAACTCCACTTTACTTAAGGAACGTGTTGAAACTTGAGACTAGGATGACCTGCGACGGGTATAGTACTACAGTGATAAGTATCTAGAGGTTATTTTCTTGCGTTCCTTATACAACCTGTTGTTGCTGAGTGTACCTTTCAATACAAACATCAATATTAAACTCAATTTTCAATTCAAAACCAAATTTATCTTGAAGAGATATTTTTCAAGCTTAGGCATGTTATCACAACATTAGTTCTCTCATAAGAAGATGGGAAAAAACTCAATTGGTGATGGCTATGTTATGAAGTATTATGTAAATTATGAGATTCAAAGTTGAAATCCCCTATTTACTCATGTTTACAGAAGGGTGAATGTACACACCCAGAAGTTAAACTAGTAGCAGTTAGAATCCACCCCACCCTATGTCATGCTAGTA
>APFE030674417.1:0-18558 GCA_000404065.3 Pinus taeda | reverse complement strand
TATTTTTATTTTTATTTCATAAAATTATAATTTCAAAATGTTATAAAAATTAAATTTTGATTCGAATTAAATCCATAATACAAATAAATTTACATATTACATATTTTTGTAAAGGTTAATTTACATTTCCACTACCTTCTTTACACACCAAAATTTGAAAGTGATTGAGCTTTGATGAAGAATATAAATTTTTGGCAATATACTTGAACAACTTCTTCTAATTATCCTCCATCTTTTTTCTCATAGACTGTTGGGCATGGAATCACCCCGACGCATGTTTTGGGGCTCAAAGCCCATGTTTTGAGCGAATAATGTTGTAAAGCCCCGTGAATTGCGAGCGCAGAAGTATGTTAGAGTCACAGGGTTGTCCGCCTTAAGTTTTGTAATGTAGCATCGGCCTACCCATGGTCCGCAGACCATGGGATTGTATAAATAGAGTGAGGCTCTAAATGTAAAGAAGAAGGAATGAAGTAGAGGAATAGAAAGAGTCTGAGGAGCTAAGGGTGTCTTGGGTCGTAGAGTAGGAGAAGGCTCTGCAGTTGAGTGCGCAAAGGCCTAGTAGTCTACAGCTGAGTGCGCGGACCCCTGCAGCTGAGTGTGCAGGACAGAGTTGAGTCTGTAACCAAAGAATATATGAATAAAGAGAAGTTTGGCATCAATCTGTGCATTTGGTTTGGATTTAATGCATGTTTGATCTAAATTACAATTATACTATTTATCTACCGTGTGCATGATGGGCCTCAAAAATTCCCATGTTTTCATCATGCAATATCACCATTCATACCCTAAAACCCTAGGTGTTTAACCTGTTCCGTACCCTAATTCCATCATTTATCTCCAAAACACATCCTATGTCTTGTGGTTGATTATCATTAGTTTTATTAGCTTTTCTATGATTAAAGATGACTATTTCATGATTTACTAATGACGGTTTTGCCAAGCGCATTTTCAGATGGTTCCATTGCCAAGTTTCTTCACGAGCCAATAGAGTACGGAAATAGCCAATTTGGGGATTTTGACACTTTCGGCATGCTTATGGAGAACCGAGAGAGGTTATTTTCAAAAATGATGTTGTAACACTTTTCCATAACTTGGATTGCACCCAAGTCACTCATGTGGGTCCCTAGAAGGAAATTCATAAATTTGACCAAATCTGCAATAATTTTCAAACTTCCAACTTCAGCCTAAATTTCCGTGCAGGTGAAGGAGAATGAGGAAAATCTGGAACATGGGTTTTGGTCCCGGTGTAACCAATCTACTCACCCTCAAACAATTTTCTAAAATTACTTACGGTTTGGAAGCTATACGGAGTTCTCTGAGGCCAATTTATATAAAATGTCCAGATTTGTACTTAACAGTCAAATTCGGATTTGCCTATATTGATGCCACAGTTACGGTTTGATAAGTCCTTGTCCTCCAGTCATGCATTGATCAACATCAACATCAATCATTAGCTATTCGAAGGCTCTCCATAGGAATTGAATATTACATCTTTTAGTTTGTTGTTATGTTTTCTTTGGCAAATAGTCATGTTTGTTTTCATCAACAGCTCTGTATAAAGCCAAAGCTCTACATATATGCCAACCAGGGAGGATGCAACACTAAACCTTTGAAGCAATTTGTTGTACAATTGTGACCCAGTTTTAATATAAAATCATTATGTTGCTCTTGCTCTGAAGTCGAGTTGAATGCATTAATGGAATGCTGAAGTTCATGTTTTAAATTGTGATTCAGATCGTTTAGTTACTGTAAGTTTATCAGCCCCAGGTGTGGTAGGTCCCACCCATCTGGGATTGCTTTGTATTTGTATCAGCAGTGACACTGTGAACTTAGTTACATTCAATTTCCTTTTTTTTTATTTGCAAGATGGTTTGCTTGGATTGTTGTTGATTGATTGATCAATGGGTATGATTGCAAAGTCTTTATCATATTCATGAGTTGAAATTAGATTTTGGTGTGATTTTGTGCCTTCTGAAATAGAGCTACTCCATTGCCTTGGTTTTCCCTCACCTTGAACTCTTCGTATGGTCAACTAATACATTGATTTGTCACCAACGGTTAATGTCGGTAATCCCTAAATCTTTCAACAGACATAGATGGATAATGATCTTAATCGAATAGGATAGGTTTGGTCTATTTCGACCTCTGTTTCTCTGAAAGGAATTGACTTGAATCGATCCAAACTCTAGCATTGCAGAGGCACTTGAATATAGGCTAGCATTGTATTGATTATTCGAAGACTTCGTGAATTTGATTAAATGAATTGGGCTGGTAACTTAAATGTAAAGATGTATGGTTTGCACGGATGATTAATTGGTTTATTTCACTTCATACCCTATGGATTGGTACATAACATTGCAGGAACGTTTATATTGTCAAAAGACCAATTATGTAGTTAACATTTTCCTCTCCTATTAATATAATTGCCAACATCAATAGTGAATTGATTACTCTTCCCTGCTTCTGCGAAAAAATTAGTCTTATTCAAATGGTTGATTCCTTTCTCGGTTCATATGTTTCGGGTGTCTACTTTATGATTGAATCTTTGCTTGGATTTACAACAGCAAATTGGTAGGGGTTGGTATGACTCCAAAATAGATGTAGGTATAGTTCTTTAGAATAAATAGTTGGGTGTTCAATAGGATGAGCGTTAGAGTTTCTTTCATTACATCAAGTCCTGTAAGTGATTCATTGAAGACCGAACAACAAGATAGAGTAAAATAGGGCAATTCTTCCAAATTGGTACTTAAACCGTGAACCTTGATCTGGAAATAAACCCTTAAGTACAGAATGATTGGTTGATTGAAGTACTATCAGAATAGATCACTCATTTAATTAGTACTTGGATTGCTATAGATTAGTTGTCATTGTTGCTCTGGGAATCAATTGTTATTGCATCAATAATTTAATAAGCTGAGTGGTTATTATCACAGGTTGTTTGATTTCTTTCAGTAAGAATTTTTATCATAGGAAGCTTGTTGAAGAATGATTGAGTGATTTTTCATAGCAAGTCTGGTACCAACATTCAAAGATTTGATTGAATAGAGTTTGGGGTGAATAGAAGTCCATTTTCATCATTTGATATTCATAGCTTAGTAGTTGTTGAGTACATATTCGAATGCTAGAGTTTGAAAAGGTTTTTGAAGTCTCCAGATTAAATTTGATTGTTGGGTTTTCTCATGACTGTTAGAGGATTTGATTTCTTACAAATTTGAAAGTATTAATGTATTGATTACTCCGCTAATTATTATAAGGAAATGATTAAACTCTAATCTAGCCCTAAACAGAGAAAGCGCAAGGGAGTTCGTGCTTACGAACCTCAGGTTGACAATTAATATTAAGGGATTTAATTTGACAAATTAAACTCTCAACATTTTGGCGTTGTTGCCGGGGAGATTGTCGTTTCTTATTCAGGTAATTACTATCATTTGAGTTTCAGGATCTTGTAGAACTATCAGAGAGCGGAGAGAGTATGATAAGACTTGAGTGAAGATCCACGCATCCACTTTTGTGGGGTTTCTCCAAATTATGATTGATCACTATTTCTTCTTGAATTTCTATTTCCTTTATCTTTATGCGTAGGAGTATAGATATACCTAGTTTTTTCTTTTAACATGGTCTTGTAATCACAGTATATGCAGAGTGAATGGAAGGATGAAAAAAGGATGATGGTTTATGAAAGATGAAATGCATGTGATGAGAAGTGGTGAATCATTAAGTTTCTTTCACTTTCTAATGAATTAGAGAATCATAAGCAAAATTTACCTCAAGTTTTACCTTTACTTTTGATGTACTTGCTGAAGTGGAAGATGAACTAGAACATGGCTAAAAGTTGGAGTTGGAATGGCTGCTGCTGATGTGTATATGGATCTGTTGAAGACGGCTAAACTGGAGATATTAAAGGAGGCTGAAAAATGAAGGTCCCCTTCTCCCCCCATGCCTGAGGAGTTGTATGTCCCCAAACAAAGAAGGAAGATGACTGCTGCAAATGATGATCAAGCTGCTAAGATGGCTACCACAGGAAAAGAAAATGTTGCTAGAAATGTCCACACTGCTGCAAATATGTACTGAGATCACAAAACCATATAGTCTTCAACTGCTACACACCGTGTGCAATCCTGCTTATGTGAATAAATGGTGTCGATGTCAAACATAAGCAAGAATCATTGGATTACTGACCATTGAGGAAGTCGATAACCAATGCAGGATACCCCACCTGTGCTGACAATGGGAATCAAGGCACTAGGTACATTCTACTAGCCATGAATAGATTTTTCGAAGTCGAATGGACTGCAAAATTCATCCACCAAGAAACAGTGATGCATTTCCTTAGTAGATGACAAGGATATTTGCCATTAAGGCATGTAGGCTTCCAGGTACCTTATCTAACCCTAACCTTGGTCCCAAATATTGTTCTGATGTTGATGGGACAAGGCTTGTGGGCAGGTGGGCCTTAAGGAATCCCACGTCAACCAACTCGAGTAAAAACATAATGACATGAAAGATAAGTGATTTGAAGAACTCATACAAATTTACAAATTTTATTGGGAACCTTGCCTACCAGTTACCTAGTTTTCAAGCAAAGTCCTTGTCCAGTTGCGCCAGACATGCTGGCTTTCACAAAAGGACTTATTTTTCTCTTTACTATTTTTTTATTTATTACAATACTGACTTTCCTACCATACTGAAGAGAAGAAATCCTCCTTCAAGTGAAATAAAACTTCTAATCAAGCCATGTGTGAATCAGGTACAAAGATATAATCATGCCCCGAAATAACATATAAACTTTAGATAGTATATGAGCACAAACAGTTAGTGGCTTTGAAAGATATGATGCAGAGAGGATTTGAAGATGAGAGTGGTACTTTGACTGAATTGTAACCTCGAACCAATTCTCGATCTAATCTTGGTGGTATTGGCTTATTTCTTCATTTGGACCGCTCTGAATGTCCTCCTCGGTCATGCCAAAAAAACTTGGAGATTCGGTCTCTGGAATGCACACAAGGCTTGTTGTTGGGCATGGTGAAATCTCTTCGATCTCAGGTTCAGTTGAATGCTCCCCATCAGATTTGGTGCATGGATCATCGATCTCCTTGGTAAATAGGCAAGAGTACTCGACATAGCTTTCCAAATCCTGTTCTAGCTGTGGAGAGGCATATAATTTCCTAAATGCAATTAGGATAAACTCTTCTTGAGAAGAAGATACCCTAGCTACTGCTAGGATTTGAGAAAGTGCTTCGAGGGACATTCTTCAAGCTCTGAATCATTCTTGAATTTCTCCTGCTTGTTGATGATCCCTGTTTCACAACATGGATTAGTACAAAAGAGGGCTCTTACAGCACCCCAAAAATGTTTTGTTGTTCAAAGCTTGAATTGTTAATCTAAATGAATCAAAAACTGCTAATTGCAAGAAAACTAGCAATGGAAATGAATCTACCTTTACTATCCTATTGTGCATTAATAAAGCAACCTCTATGATGTCTTCTCCTTCCATGATGAAAAACATTAGGATGAAATCATTACTACCATTAAATGATAAAGGAAACCACCTATAGACATTGGTCTTATGAAGATAGAGTATCATTCACCCATTCACCATCTTCATCACTCATCTCTCCTTCACTCATCCCTTTCTTATCATAAATTGGTATTGCTTAGTAAATTAGTGAGACCTGTTAAGTATAAAGAGTGCTACTCCACAAGAACCAACACCTTCAAATGCCCAAGCGATGTTGTCCCACAAGAACCAACATCTACAATACAATGTCAAGAATATGTCAATGAGCAAGTATTTGTTTGCATGAGGACATGAAAAATGTCAGGCATGGGGGGATGATGGGCCTCAACAATGCCCATGTTTTCATCACACAATATCACCATTCATACCCTAAAATCCTAGGTCTTTAACTTGTTCCGTACCGTAATTCCATCATTTATTGCCAAAACGCATCCTACGTCATGTGGTTGATTATCATTAGTTTTATTAGATTTTCTATTATTAAAGATGATTATTTCATGATTTAATAATGACAGTTTCGCCCCGCACATTTTCACAAGGCTCCATCGCCAAGTTTCTTCATGAGCCAATAAAGTACAGAAATGGCCAATTTGGGGCTTTTCACACTTTCAACATGCTTCAAGAGAAACTGAGAGAGTTTATTGTCAAAAATGATGTTGTAATACTTTTCCATAACTTGGATTGCACCCAGGTCACTCATGTGGGTCCCTAGAAGGAAATTCATTAATCTCCCAAATCTGCAATAATTTTCAAACTGCTAACTTCCACCTAGATTTCTGTGCAGGTGAAAGAGAATGAGGAAAATATTGAACATGGGTTTTGGTCAAAGTATAACCAATTTACTAAACCTCAAACATTCTTCTAAAATTCCTTAAGGTTTGGAAGATATACGGAGTTCTCTGAGGCCACTTTATATAAAATATCTATATTTGTACTTAATAGTGAAATTCGGATTTCCCTATTTTGATGCCACAGTTACGGTTTGATAAGTTCTTGTCCTCCATTCATGCATTGATCAACATCAACATCAACCGTTAGCTATTCGAAGGCTCTCCAGAATTGAATATTGCATCTTTTAGTTTGTTGTTATGTTTTCTTTGGCAAATAGTCATGTTTGTTTTCAACAACAACTCTGTATAAAGCCAAAGCTCTGCATGTATGCCAACCAGGGAGGAGGCAGGACTGAACCTTTGAAGCATTTTTTTGTACAATTGTGACGTGGTTTTAATATAAAATTGTTATGTTGCTCTTGCTCTGAAGTCGAGTTGAATGCGTTAATGGAATGTTGAAGCTCATGTTTTAAATTGTGATTGAGATTGTTTAGTTACTGTAAGTTTATCAGCCCCAAGTGTGGTTGGGCTCACCCATCTGGGATTGCTTTTTATTTGTATCAGCAGTCACACTGTGAACTTAGTTACATTCAATTTCCTTTGATTTATTTGCAAGACGGTTTGTTTGGATTATTGTTGATTGATTGATTAATAGGTATGATTGCAAAGTCTTTATCATATTCATGGGTTGCAATTAGATTTAGGTGTGATTTTTTGCCTTTTGAACCAGAGCTACTCCATTTCCTTGATTTTCCCTCACCTTGAATGCATCGTATGGTCGACTGATACACTAATTTGTCACCAACAATCAATGTCGGTAGTCCCTAAATCTTTCAACAGACATAGATGAGTAATGATCTTAATCGAATAAGACAGGGTTGGTCTCTTTTGACCTCTATTTCTCTCAAAAGGAATTGACTTGAATCGATCCAAACTCTAGCATTGCAGAGGCACTTGAATATAGGCTAATGTTGTATTGATTGTTCGAAGACTTAACGAATTTGATTAAATGAATTGGATTGGTAACTTAAATGTAAATATGTATGGTTTGCGCAAATGATTAATTGGTTTATTTCACTTAATATCCTGTGGATTGGTACATAACATTGCAGGAACGTTTATATTGTCAAAAGACCAATTCTGTAGTTAACATTTGCCTCTCCTATTCATATAATTGCCAACTCCAATAGTGAATTGATTACTCTTCCCTACTTCTGTGCAAAAATTAGTCTTATTCGAATGGTTTATTCCTTTCTCGGTTCATATGTTTAGGTATCTACTTTATAATTGAATCATTGCTTGGATTTACAACAGCAAATTGGTAGGGATTGTTATGACTCCATAATAGATTTAGGTATAGCTCTTCAGAATAAATAGCTCGGTGTTAAATAGGATGAGCATTAGATTTGCTTTCATTACATTAAGTCCTATAAGTGATTCACTAAAAACTAAAAAACAAGATATAGTAAAATAGAGCAATTCTTCCAAATTGGTACTTAAACCCTGAACCTTGATCTAGAAATAAACCCTTAAGTACAGAATGATTGGTTGATTGAAGTACTATCAGAATATATCACTCATTTAATTAGTCATTGGATTGCTATGGGTTAGTTGTCATTGTTGCTCTAGGAATGAATTTTTATTGCATCAATAGTTTAATAAGTTGAGTGGTTGTTATCACAGGTTGTTTGATTTCTTTTAGTAAGAATTGTTATCATAGGATGCTTGATGAAGAATGATTGAGTGATTTTTCATAGGAAGTTTGGTACCAACATTCAAAGATTTGATTGAATAGAGTTTGGGGTGAATACAAGTCCATTTTCATCATTTGAGATTCATAGCTCAGTAGTTGTTGAGTACAGATTCAAATGCTAGATTTTGTAAAGGTTTTTGAAATCCCCGGATTAGATTTGATTGTTGGGATTTCTCATGACAGTTAGATGATTTGATTTTTTACAAATTTGTGAGTATTAATGCATTAATTACTCCACTAATTATTATAAGGAAATGATTAAACTCTAATCTAGCCCTTTACAGAGAAAGAGCAAGGCAATTCGTGCTTATGAACCCTGGGTTGATAATTAATATTAAGGGATTTAATTTGCTAAATTAAACTCTCAACAGTGCACTTGTATGAATGATTTATATTGTTAAAGTATAACTTAAAGCTCGTGAACTAACAGTGGAAAACTCATAAGACTTGGGTAATATTAGCGTTTGGCCTCGAGTAGGGTTGCGCAACGACAACATCTCAAGTTGCAAGACACGGGTAAGTGCGCGTAGTGATGTGTGCGCAGGGTCGAACTGCGGACCACTTGAACCCATCAAACCTCTCTAGGGTGCAGAAACCTGGTTCTAGCACCCTCCCATACTACTTCGAGTGAGACCTCAATCCACGCTCCGTGAATTGTTGCTGAAAGGGAGAGTAGTAACACTATTTGTTTGGCTAAATCACCTTCGAACCTGGGTTAGGCCCCAATAAGCCAAAAAATGGTTCCATTGTCAAGACTGAGATCTGCATAAGAGATGTCTAATGTTGTGTCATTGGAATCCGACAAAGAAATTGAAGGGTGGTTGGGCAGAAAGTTTCACGAGTTCACAGTGTAGGAAAATAGGAATCTGTGAGTATCAAAGGAACATTGGTTAGAGCGCTACTTATATACAAGAATCCAAGAAATTTTCTTTTCATCCTTCTCCTCTAAGTTGTACGAGTGGATAGCGAAGCTAGCAGACAGTCAAGGAAGGTGTAGGCTCGACAAACCTATTGTGTGGACTCCAGAGTTGGTGCGCAGACTAGAAGCATTAGAAGATAAGATCACACACGTTGTGGACCATTGGCTCGATCGAATTATAGGAGGGTTTATCACCAAGTTTGCGGTAGATATGCCAGTCAGCGACAACGAGGTGGAACGACGCTTCCTCAAAGTGCCGTAAGGTAAGTATATTAAATCATTGAACACTTGGATTAAAATGCTTCTGTGTGAAAAGTGCGTTATGTGAATAAAATGAGGTTTGGGGCCACGCAAAGTGGGAGGATCTATAGAAATAGTGAAGAATTAGCAACTAGTCCCTTGATTTCACCTTTGCGGGAGAGCAAGGAGGAGCTAATGAAAGTTTCAGCCAGAAGTGTAATCAGTTTGATAAGACAACGAATTCCGTGCATACCACCCCCATCCACACCACCACTAGTTTCACCATCTTCACCGCCATCTTCACCCACACCACCTCAGCCACCACCACAGTTCAATATGGCGAGCGTAATAAAAAGTCTAGTGTTCAAAGGAGTAGGGAATGAGGATCCAGACCAATTTTGGTTTGTAATAAAGGTTGTATGGGAAGCACAAGGGGTCATGGATGACAATATAAAGAAGGCAACGCTAGTGAGCATGTTGCAGGTTCACACACTAACCTGGTACATTAAGCATTCCAACGAAAATCCAAACGCAAGGATCGCAGATATCCAAGCTGCGCTAAACAGGGAATTTAGCAGGCCAAAATCAGAGACACAGTCAATTATTGGATTTAAGGAAATCACGATGCTTCCAGGTGAGACCCCCAGGGAGATAGATCAGAGACTAAAGTGTATGATTCAGGAAGCCAATATGACCTTGACAGATGGGCAACACCGTGCATGGTTCATAGCATTGCTAACGCCGCATCTTAGGACCGCATTTCCACAGTAGAATCCATCCACTCAGGCCGAGGCTTTTGAGATCACAATGAGATTGCACGAGACCCCGATACAAGTTCCTAATTTAGGAGTCCAACAGATCCATGCGTAATTGAAAAATTTGTGTCTTGAGATGTAGAGCCTGAAACAAGACAGTACAACTCACCCGAAAGCGCGCGAGGAGATATGGTGCATAAAGTGCAAAGGCTAGGGACATGACAAGGACCATTGTCCAATCTTTGCGAACTACTTGGCGGGAGGAGGGCCAATTCCATTGAGACCAGACGCACAAGCAGGACCGAGTGTGGTGCCTGCATTATGGTGCGTGATTTGTCAGATAGGAGGGAAGCATGCTACAGATAACTGTCATCTATTACAAAAGTATACGCAAACGTCCCAACAGTTGTTCTGTAATTTCTGCAGGTTAGTGGGCCCTAATGAGCATACCTGTAGAAGTTATGAACTAATGATGGATCAAACTCCTACCTATAGGGTTTAGACTAAAACACGAGTCCTCAATCAAAATGTAGGGATGGCGCGCACTAGATTTCAGGGGCGCGGACAAGGTCGAGGTGGAATGGGACTAGGAAGGGGTCATGGACATCTGATTTGTTACAATTATGGAGGGCCAAGGCATTATGCCCTTGATTGTACAAATTCGATGGGAGCGTCATGTTTATATTGTACCCAGCTTGATGATGAAATAAAGGACTGCGCCACACTGATAGAAAAGTTGCGCAATAAAGGAACACTCCAACCTCCCCTGATTCAGAACCTGCAAATGATGAGGTTTGAGCCACGCGAAGAGGACTTGAATGTAAACATCGTGCTTTGAAGCGGTATCATGACAGGAGAGGACAAGGGCAAGCAGCCCGAAGAGAGTGCCTGGGTTTACAAGGCTCCAACAAAGGAACTAGAGTTCGATTTGGAGCACGCGAAGGAGACATTTATGGAGTCTAAGAAGAGCTTCACGGAGGCCTCCACCTCAGGTAGTAGAGACAAAATAGAACCAGAGATGGACCCATCAATTCTTACTACCTTTCTGGAGACTTGCATGAAGCTGCTACGTGATAGAAAATCTGTGAAAGGACTGCAAGAACTCATCACTAGATGTGCTGGATCAGGAGAACCCCGCATAATCTGGAAGCTTGGAAGGCACAGCACATGAACAGGAAGAGAGGTGAGATTGACTACACAAATCGAAGAATATGAGATGGATCAGGTGCTTTTGGATCTAGGATTGGATGTGAACGTCCTGCCAAAACAGACATGGGAACGTATGGGCAGGTTCGCATTGCAATATATCCTATTCAATTACGAATGGCGAACCAAAAAAGATCCTACCCATGGGAAGATTGAAAGGAATAATGGTAGATATTGAAGGTGTGAGCACGCTTGCAGATTTCGAAGTGATAGAAATTGTGGATGACAGCAATCCTTATCCCATGCTATTGGGAATAGATTGGGCCACTGACATGAATGGAGTGATAAATCTAAAGAAACGCAAGATGATTTTTGAGAAAAAGTCACTGCGCGTAGTGGTACCTTTAGACCCTGCGGAAAGATTGTGCTACACAAAATCGGTGCACGACTGCTACAATGACAATGATCTAGACTGTATCTACAAGATAACCACATGAGAACACGATTGGGTGAATCCAATAGCAGATGGAGGATTTCATGGGAGCGCGAAAGCTCCTACACTTTAGATTCGAACGAGCAGATATAGAGATGGCAGAACCAGTTACACGAGGTAACCACACTTAACCGCAACATGATGATAAGGTCACTACGTTGCGTAGCAATAGAGGCTAGAGATCTACCTATGTATGATGGACTGACCACAGTAGATGATTTCTTGAAAAAATTTGAGAAAGAAGTACCAGAACAACAACGTTTCGATGCTCTAAAATGGGCACTATGTGCTACACCTGCAAGGTGGTGGGGTACACACTAGTAGAATTTTTAGGACTAGCGAGAATGCAGAAAAATGATGATCATGCGGCTTGGAAAGCCTCTAATGAGGATGAAAGCTGGGTATGATGGACGAAAAATCCTGAACACTCACCTCTCAAAATGGGTGCAGGCGTATGGTACGCAACCTGCATAAACACACAACACCCTCACCATAGGAAACAAGACCAACAAGCAGAAGTGGGCAAGACAAGTACACAAATGGCAAAGTATGACAATACCAAGCACGCCAAAGATTATCCACGTGGAAGCCTTTGACAAGGTGTGCAAAGTAATGAACGGGGTTCAGCATGAGAAAAGCACTGATTGGGACCTACACGTACCAGCGTTTTTATGGGCTTATAGGACCATGTGTAAAACCCTGATTACACAAGCACTTCTGAAGCTGAAGTATGAAGCAGAGTCTGTAATCCCCATGGAGCATATGAAGCCTAGTCCGTGCATAGCAGCACCCATAGAAACGATGGTTCACGTAGCCTGGAAAGAATGAATCGCACAGCTGCAAGAAACATAACACATTCTACTTGAGGAAGAAATCCGACAGGGAAACTTTAGACTCCACGAACTTGAAAAAGAAAGGGTACAATTAAGAAAGAAAATTGCTTTGATGGACGTAGAGGTCAAGATGCTAGAATACGAGATAAAGGAAGCATTTATCATCAAAAAAACTACGATGGTAAGGAAAGGTGCGAACGATCAAAGTGACATAGTTGGGAACTATCGCAGTGAATGGGTTAGTCTGATGCCTTGGCATGGACCGCATATTGCTAAACATAGTGACCCAGGTAGCATGCTACAAATGGTGAGGTGCGTGATGTACACCTCGACAATCAAAGGTAGGGAGTCTCCGCGAACCATAATAGAGGGCAAGATGGAGCTCTGCACTGGTGGTGCAACCACCTTACTAGCCATAGGAAGAACAGTCTCAGTGCTCCAGGCAGTTGTATGAGAGCGCGGGACTATAAACTATTTTTCCCGAAAGCTACGCAATATGAGAGATGCGCACAGAAGCAGAGTGTCACAAGGTTCGCAACCGCACCCGAAGGGCTGTGCTGCCACACGAATTGGCCAGAAAGTGACCATTGGAGTCACTATTCATGATAGGATGCTTGACTTGAGGCCAAATGGAGTGGGCGGCGTGCATTTAAGACGTGATTTTGGGAAAGATTTGGGAAAATTTGCCGCCAAGAAAGCATTAATGGATCGAAATTGGGGCGAACGGTCGAATTTAAATTCAAAAGGCACTATAAAACACAAAGCGCTGCCCAACAAACAACACTTGGTCATTTGAGAATTGAGCGATTGAGCAGAGCATTGAGCATTGAGATCCGAGCGATATTGAACCCCTGAATTCGCGAGTGACAAAATACAACCTAACCATGATGACAAGAACTAAGGATGGGTTAGGGATAGAAGAGGTAACTGCCGATGAGGCAGTGTAGGCCCTAAATGTGGAGGATGCCCCTGAAGGTTCCGGGGTTGTAGCAGATATCCCCAAACCACCGCGTACACCAAGGCCCAAGAGAGATAAACAAGTAATGGTCTGCATACGCATGTCCCCTAGGAACCTGCTATGGAGAAAACTATCGATGGTAGAAAAGCGGAAAGTTATCACGATAGAAAGAGATGAGGAAGAAGAAGATTTGCAGGCCCTGATCATCGCAGAGGAAGAAGATGAAGATATGGTGGAGGATATTCAACCTAAACACTTTGTCACAAAATTGCCTGCATATGTCCCTCCGTAGAAAGGGAAGACCAAAGTGCCGAAGGACCTGGATGAAACTAAGAGTTCACTCCAAAGCCCGCTCCTCCAAAATGACACTATATTTGAAGGCACACACCTAGGCCACGTGCCAACCATGAATTTTAAAGATTGGGACCTCGCTAACCGTGAGAAGTTCCCACACCTGGAGACCAGGAACCTCATGAAACAGAACACTAAGAGGGTGGTAACAACATTAGAGCTGTAGAAGTGGCTGCACGGTGTGGAAAAGGTCGGCTTGTTGAATTTACTATAGATACCACATTTCTACCATGGGCCAATAACAATTTTTGTCATTAGGCAGCTGCTCTGCCTAGTGCATGATGGATATCTATGGATGGAAGAGCCTATTCCCATCACTGTTGATCTAATTCACTGCGTTTCTCCACTCCCCTACAAAGGAAAGGACCCCACAACCATAGCCAAAGGAAAGGGCAGTGATTTGGCCCTTGCAGAAGTCATGAAGATGAAATACAAGTTGTAGAAGAAAAATAGGGGCTACACCATCTCCAACATGAAGGACAAAGGGGTACGCGTAGCAACCCAAATCCTGGCTAGAAAAGTTATGAGGAAGTGTTGCGTCGATGAGGTACTAGTGCCGGTGGTCGCACTAGCCGAGCAATGCACGGAGGGGGTCCAGTTCAATTGGTCTGAATTCCTCTGTGTAGATTTTTTTTGAAAAATTGTCGGGAAGCCCAGGAGCAAGGTAAAACCTTCCACTACGCGTGGTTGTTGTTATCCATCATGCTCGTAGTGGGGGAACTACAAGAGGATAGTCAATTCCCCAACATTGACAGAGACTTACCGGAGGGCGCGAAGTACGCTTCGCTCTAAGCCATGAAGGATGCAAAGAGGATACGCGACACCAAAATTTTCTAGGTGCTCATGGAGATGAGAATCCAGATGTGGATCAACCGGAGGCCATGCCTGTGACCCATGGGG
The DNA here is from genome assembly GCA_000404065.3 of Pinus taeda. Taxonomy (NCBI): domain Eukaryota; kingdom Viridiplantae; phylum Streptophyta; class Pinopsida; order Pinales; family Pinaceae; genus Pinus; species Pinus taeda. The sequence continues at coordinate 3,862 of APFE030674417.1, read as the reverse complement.
TACAACAGTCTGTAGAGTTTCACCGAATTCAAGGCAAACATGCACAACATTTTTATCAAAGCGTGCAAGGATCCGACGAAGTAGTGGGTGAAGCTACCTTTTGTAGCCACTGATGACGCCATTTTCACTGTCTTGGAGATATGGCCTCGAGAATGGTGCGCCCCAGATCTTGCAGAGCTGGAAATTATGACAACGTAGTAGAAGAAGAACGATGCCAAGATGCGCATCACACAATTGGCCAAGAAAAGGCAGCAAGAAAAAGCAACAACTGAGGTACGGGCGGTGCAAGAAGTGGCACAGAAGCAGCAGCGACATCACAGGAGGCTGAGGAAGCAACCGTGCAGGTAGACAAGGGCCAAGCAATGTCCTCGTAGGGGTAGGAGGCCATGTCTCCAAGACATGGCCTCCTACCCCTATGGAACCACGCCCACACCGCAGAACGAGCAAGGTCAAGGAAGAAGCTCAAGGCCTCGAAATTGGCCATTGACCCGATCACCCTAACTAAGGGTGACCTGCATGACATCGGCGAGATGGTGCGCAATGTCACAAGCAAGGATAGGTGGAAGAACTCTGTGCCAAGATCGTCGCACCGACAGAGTGACTCAAGGGTGAGTCATGATGTTTGTGTTGGGGGCCTGTTGGGCATGGAATCCCCTTGACGCATGTTTTGGGGCTCAAAGCCCATGTTTTGATCGAATGATGTTGTAACGCCCCACAAATTGTGGGTGCGGAAGTATGTTAGAGTCATAGGATTGTCTGCCCTAAGTTTTGTAGTGTATAAATAGAGTGAGGCTCTAACTGTAAAGAAGAAGGAATTAAGTAGGGGAATGGAAAGAGTCTGAGTAGCTAAGGGTGTCTTGGGTCGTATAGTAGGAGAAGGCTTTGTAGCTGAGTGTGTAGATGCCTAGTAATCCACAGCTAAGTGTGCAGACCCCTGCAGCTGAGTGTGCAGGACAGAGTCGAGTCTGTAACCAAAGAAGATATTAATAAAGAGAAGTTTGGCATCAATTTGTGTATTTGGTTTGGATTTGATGAATTTTTTATCTAAATTACACTTATATTGTTTATCTACCTTGTGCACTTGTATGAATGATTTATATTGTTAAAGTATAACTTAAAGCTCAATAATAGGCTAAAATAATCAACTAACAGTGGAACACTCATAAGACTTGGGTAATATCAGCTTTCGGCCTTGAGTAGGGTTGCACGAAGGTAGCATCTCAGGCTACGAGACATGGGTAAGTGTGCATAATGACATGCGCATAGGGTCAAACCACGGACCACTTGAACCCATCAGACATCTATAGGGTGCGGAAACTTCGTTCTAGCACCCTCCCATACTACTTTGGGTGAGACCTCAGTCCGTGCTCCACTGACTGTTGTCGAAAGGGCCAGTAGTACCGGGATTTGTTTGGCTAAATCACCTTCGAACCTGGGTCAGGCCCCACTAAGCCAACATAGACTCTCCGTTCACTTACTTTCCCATGGAACATCTAGCTAAATCGATTTCCATCATCCCTTCAACTTCCTCCATTCTAATATCCCCTCTCAACAATTTTGGCACAATTTTTCTTTAGCTCGATGTGTTTATGCTTTTTCTTCCTTTTAGCTAGATTAGCTCATTGAATTTCCACAGACCCGCCTATAACACCCTTGTATACACCCATAATTTTGTAATGGTTGTAATTATATACATATCTTATAATTGGTTGGAACTGAATATTGGGATGGCGGATCCACGATCTGGGGGAAGCAGTGAATGGTGGTTGTCAGCATAACTTAACACACCACCACCTACAACTGACAAGGAAATATGGGCCAAGAAAATGCCCACATTTCTCATGTTCCTTGCGTTGTGGGAATATGGAAGTGAATAGATGGTTAGAAGGCAAGGAGCCTGAAACAAAAAGGAAGAATGAAAAGAAAAACAGGGATTCAAATGGTAGAAGAATGCAAGACATGCGCAATGTAAGGGAATGTTAGAGAGAGAATGAGTTTTGCAACACAAGAGAATGAATGTTGAGCACTAGGGAAATCCTGTTGAGGCTAATGGGATGTGATTGTGTGTCTTGATGTCTTGAATTTGTGGAATTTCTGTTTCCAGGCTTGGAAGGATCAATGGAAGGCTTAGAGGAGATTGTCGGGTGATGTGCGTTTGTTGTATGACTGATAAATCACTAGGAAAGGTTACAATTCACTGGGGTGCTTGTTTAAATGGCTGATAAACCATTGAGTGCTTTCCAGGAGGGAGGATAAATCACTTCGTGCTCACCAAGTAAGTTGATAAACCACCTAAATTGTGAGTCCAAGTTCGTGCAGTGATTTCTTAAATATACAACTGATAAAACGCCTAAAAAATTAACACATACTCATGGACGTAAGCATTATTCAATCTGAGTCTGATTTGTTGGGTTGTGTTATATTCTTTCCACGACTAGCCAATGTAGTTAATTGGGGATTAGAAGAGGGGAGGTCATAGGGGGTTTGAGGCATACCCGTAACCCCACTTTATGGGGTCCGGGGCAGCACCCCAAAAAATTTTGGTTTTGGACCCTATGTTAGGTTGGGCGGACCCACCTATGGTTTTGTGCATCATTTTTGCACATGTTTTTTGGACGCGATGGTTTTTGGTCCATGGTGTTGGACGCGATGGTTTTTCGGTCCATGGTATTGGATGCTTTGACATGTATAAATATGTATTATAACATTGAAAGGAACATAATGAAAAATAAAGCTGGTAGTCCATGTTTTGGAATCCAGGGGAAAATCTCTGTGTATATGTTTTTTATGTGTTATGCTCTCGCATTGTTTATTTTCTGTGTTTTAGAATTCATATGTAGGTAATTTCTGTACGGGGTTAAAACCTACATTTGGAATCAGAGTTGTTTTGGCTTCAAGGGGACACCTTTGTTGCTGAGGGGTTTTGCTCGAGCCTGTGGTAGACCCTGTTCAGTGGGAGATCTGTGAGGTCGATTCTGGTGGTGAAAGAAGATGGTGAGCAGTGGAAAGATAAAGATCGAGAAATTTAATGGTCGGAGTTTTGAGTTGTGGAAACTCAAGATGGGGGATCTGTTGGTGGATAAAGATTAGTGGATCGTAGTAGATCTGGGTACTAAACCAACGGGAGTGTCCAATGAAGAATGGAAGCAGTTGGATTGGAAGGCAAAGAGCGCAAGACGATTGTGTGTCTTAGATTCAGTATTGTTGAATGCATCAGTGTTAGGGTCCCATCCTAACCCCCTTATCTATGTAATGGGACCACGTCATAGTCAAGAGTCAATAAAGCCCATATTAATAATTGTAAGTGTTTAATCCGCAATTAATTACGGAACCACAGTTAGTTGCAAATGGGTCGTAGTATTAGATAGATGGTATTAGTAATACGTGGTATTGGCCCGAGGTATTGCACGTATGAGTCATATATAAAGGATAGAAACTCCCTGTGAGGAGTATCGTGTCTTATTTTGTAATCGAGCTTTGCTCTATTGGAGGTTGCCCCCTCGAAGAGGCAAGTGAACATTACTCTCTAAATAATAAATTCATTGCTATTCTGTGTTTTGGGTATCTTTTCTTCGCATATTCTGTATTTTGGGTCTCTTTTCTTCGCATATTCTGTATTTGGGTATCATTTGCAGGTTAAGAGCATAACAAAACTTATGCCAGTCTATTCATTAAGCAGGTTGACGGGGTAACTGTTCCAACCACTATTTCTGTATTGAACTCTGCGACATTGGATTTCATCACCAACTAGTGTTTTTGGTGCAGAAATTTATTGTTTGTGTGCGATTGATCTCCTAGATTCTTTAGGTGTGTGATTCAATTTGTTTGGTTCTTTAGAGGCTTTAGGTGGTTTTCATTGAGA